>CAUYLG010043141.1:0-24552 GCA_963573385.1 Cacajao melanocephalus
CCGTCTAACAATAAAATAATGTCAGGTTAATTAATTGTAATACTAATTTTTTGCTTTTTTTTATTTTCTTTTTCATTCTTTCGTTCTTTTTTTTTTTTTTTTTTTTTTTTGAGACAGAGTCTCTCTCTGTCACCCAGGCTGGAGTGCAGTGGCGCGACCTTGGCTCACTGCAACCTTCATCTGTCAGGTTCAAGTGATTCTCCTGCCTCAGCCTCCTGAGTAGCTGGGATTACAGGCATGCACCACAATGCCCAGCTAATTTTTGTATTTTTTTTTTTTTAAGTAGAGATGGGGTTTCACCATGTTGACCAGACTGGTCTCAAACTCCTGACCTCAAGTGATCTGCCTGCCTTGGCCTCCCAAAGTGCTGGGATTACAGGCGTGAGCCACTGTGCCAGCCTCCTTGTGTTTGTTGTTTACTGTATTTTTACTTACTCTCTTCCCCCAAAAATTAGGCAGGATTTTAGTGTTCTTTTTATCAAGGAGATTTGGGATATAACAATCAAAAGCAGACTTTTCTGGAAGACAGTCTCTTTCCTGACATTTGTTACCCACAAGCTTAACTTCCTGAGACTGTGGTTGAAGGTAGAGGATTAAAAGGAGAAGTGGTGAGGGAACATGTAAGATTCTCCAGGACTAGGAAGCTGCACCACTGTGTCTCCCTGACAGAGCCCTGGGCAGAAAATGGTTGCCTGATGTTTCTATTGAGGCTAGATCCTCAGCAACAAGATTCCAACCCCAGTAAAGGTTTCTCTGTCTGGTCCTGGCATGGAAGTTGAAGAGATGAGTAACTTCGAAGGTCAAGTAGGTGCAAAAGATGTGGGTATCCATGGCCTTCATGATGAGGTAAAGATGTGCTGCCCCCTTCTTAATGTCTGGGCCACTTTTAGCCCTTCGAAAGCACAGGCTACCCTAGGGAGGGGGACCCTCACCCAACCCTGCATAAGGAAATAGCCAAGATTGAATTTCCCCCCAGCCTAATGGGATGGGGCTTTGGATTCAGAAATAATTTGATTTCGAGAAAGCAATGTGACTTACCTTGTATGCTCAAGTTTATACAGCAAGGGTCACATCTGTTACAAATGTCCACAGCCAATATGACATTGCTAAACTGGAATATATTCTTTAGTCTGGATCAGTCAGCCTCCTTACCCTTCAATATCCCCCCATCAAGATTTCCCTTAGAACTGAAGAATTCAGGGAACAGATGCCTGGGTCTGAGCATTCTTCTTATGAAAGCACTGCTGTGTTCCAGTGTGATTGCTGGCTAGGTTCTTTGGGGGCGTGTCTACAGAAATGTACATTTTTAAAAAATCACTGTTTTGATAGTATACTTGCCCTGCAAGCTACCATGTTATATAAAAAATATTCTCCATCACATGAATTCAGTCAACATGGAAGTAATTATGAATGCTGTGCAGAGGCATGTTTCAGTTTTCTAACAGGGGATGTCATCCATATCCCCAGAGCATGCCACAAACACAACAAGAAAAACACGTGGACTAGATTTGTATTGATTTAAATATACTGCTATAAGAGTAAACTCAAATTAATGCATGTGTCATTCCTAAACAAGCACTGGCTGCTTTTACCACAGAAGGCAAGAGTGGTTAGGAAATTCATTAACTGGTACCAACATATACTTTTATTTATAGTCATGTCCTATGACATATTTTAAATAAGATGCTCTGCTTTAATTAAAGCATGGCAAGTAAATGAAAAGATGTTAAATTTGCATTAGTCATCTTTCACAAGCAAAGTATAAATAGAATCCTAATACATGGATCTACTAATTGTTCTTCCTATTATCACCACTTCATGTGCCTCTTTTTAGCTTTCATCCTATCTTTTTCCTTCCCACCTTGATTAAACTCTTCACAAGGGTCCACAGTGGCTGCCTCCAGGCTCTGATCCCTTCACTTTTCATCTTTCTGAAATGTGACCTTTGGCTCTTCCCCTCCAAAGAAAGAACTCTTGTAAAGGTCACTAGCCACCTCCTGACAGGTCAAACTCGATAGACTCTTTGCCATTTTTATTCTATTATTCTTCCTCAGTGTTTCATCCACTTGATCATCTTCCTCTTACAAACTCTGTTTCCTTTTCCTTTATTAAACCCACTGTGCAACAAAAGATTAACTCAGCAGGTCTGGGTTGTCCAAACCCTATACATTCCAAAGAAAAATTTGGCCCCTGACTGGTTCTTAGGAGATAACCTCTAAGCCCTTGTAATATCCTGTTTGATTAAAAGTGTCTTTGTTTACCTGTGGCCTTAGGCCATGCCAGATAGTTTATGGTAACAGTGTGACTTATGGTGGGGGCCTTGAGTCACATGGTATCAACTTGACCACCAGAGAGGCTGGAAACTGGATAACTAAATTCAGCTACTCAGATGATCACATGGGCAGACTGACCCCCAACAAAAACCTTGGACAGAAAGGCTTGGGTGAGCTTGCCTGGTGGGCAATACTTTGTGAGTGTCGTCATGTGTGATTGCTGAGAGAATTAATAGCTGCCCATATGACTCTACTGGGAGACAAAAACTGCAAGCCTGTGCCTGGTCTCTCCTGGATTCTGCCCTGTGTGTCTTTTCCCTTTGCTGATTTTAATCTATACAAACTGTACCTGTGGATATAACAGCTTTTCTGACGTCTGTGTGGTCCTTCTAGGGACTCACTGAACCTAAGGGTGGTCCTGGGGACCCTGACAATAGCCACTCTCTCAGTTCAGTTTAAAAAACATTTTAAAAAAAATCACCTTCTAGCTGCCATTCACTATACTAAGTTCTGGGCATAGAATGAATGAGAATGACATTCTTTTACATACCAAGGAATGTATAACCTGATTTGGAAAGATGTTGGTGAGAGGAGCCTGACAAACAGGTCATTTCTACAGAACACGATACGCATATGCCAGATAAGTATGCATGAGTTGTGCCAATTAATCACCTTGCCTATTCAGCTCCAGAATGTAAGTTCTTTAAGTGTAGGGAAAAAGTCTTATTCATCGTTGTATCCCTAATGCCTACATACTTCAATAAATGTTTTGTTTCATTTTTAAATCATTGCAAAAGAATGCAAATATCAAGTTATATCATTTTTCCCCCACTTACACTTTTGGTAGCATCAGTTCCTTGATACAACTGAATTTTCCCTGTCTTCCATTTTTCATCCTCACTCGTGGTCTCCTCCCACGCCAGTACATTATTACTGTTTTTCACAAACACTCGAAGTTTCCCGACTTTGTCTCCGGCCAGCCAGTAATCAAAGAGCAAACAGAAGTTGCTTTGGGGCTGCAGGTCAGGGAGGAGAAGTTTCAATCGGCCAATGTCTTTCTTGTGACCTGCCAAGGCCGGAACTGCCATATAATAGCCAATAGCTTTAAGAGACAGGGAAAAATGCACAATTAATGAGGCCATTGTAAGGAGTTTGGCTTTAATGTATAAAAAAGCCATAAAAAGTGGACAATTGTCTTCTATAGGGAAAGCTGAAGTCTTTTTCATTTTGAACACAGGAACAAAAGTTTCATGCTAAAATAGATTTTAGGGATCACACAATTGAAATCTTTTGTTATATAGACAAGTAAACTGAGGGTCAGAGGAATTTTTTCACATTCACAAAGCTTGGTAGTAGCAGATATGGGGTAAGAATCTAATTAAATGATCCTTTAGCACTGCAGGTAATCTGCAGTTGATGGAGAACTTGTGTTCCATAATTCATTTCCATTTTGGTGATTTGAAACTTGGAATGCATTTCCCCACTGAGTCAATTATACGTAAGATGATCAGCTCCTTATGTGGGTCCAGAAACTTGGAATGCATATTCCCCACTGAGCCAATGACATATAAGATGATCAGCTCCTTAAGTGGTGAGATCTCAGCTCACTGCAACCTCTGCCTCCCAGGTGCAAGCAATTCTCCTGCCTCAGTCTCCCAAGTAGCTGGGATTACAGGCACACACCACCCCACTCAGCTGGTGTTTAATCCACAACATACCTGCACTTGTACTAGTGGTTTCATGGAGCTCAACTACCATGTGTAACATATCCCTCCAATTTCTGATTTAGGATGACATGAACACTGTCCTCCAACTCCTGCAAATCTTCTAAGTATCTCTTAACCTGTGGTAGTGGACTTTTGCTCATCTCCCATCCTCAGGTTGTGGCTTTGATGAACTTGGGCAAAAAGTCTCAAAGAGTAGGGTCTGAAGAAGTTGATAAGAACGAAAAATTCTTGTAGAAGCCAGGAAGAAGACACTGGGGAATGGATGGTCTTCTGCTACTCCAAATCAGAGATACTTGCAGGACCCAGGCTGACATTGCCTTAGTTTTCAATGCATCCAGAGACTGTTCTTCTTCCCCAGCTAGTAGGGTATCCAGATTTACCAAATAAACATATAGGATGCCCAGTGGAGTTTGAATTTCAGATAAACTACATGTCCGAGACATACTAAAAAGTATTCATTGCCTGTCTGAAATATAGGCATCCTATACTTTATCTGTTATCTCTTTCAGCTACATTCTCTCAGCCTCCTGAGTAGCTGGGATCACAGGTGTATGCTGCCATACTCAGATAATTTTTTCTTTTTTCTTTTTCTTTTTTTGGAGACAGAGTTTTGCTCTGTTGCCCAGGCTGGAGTGCAATGGCGTGATCTCAGCCCACTGCAACTTCTGCCTACCAGGTTCAAGAAATTCTCCTGCCTCAGCTTCCCGAGTAGCGGGGATTACAGGCACACACCACCCCACTCAGCTAATTTCTGTATTTTTAGTAGAAATGGGGTTTCATTATGTTGGCCAGGCTGGTCTTCAACTCCTGACCTCAGGAAATCCACCCACTTTGGCCTCCCAAAGTGCTGAGATTACAGGCATGAGCCACCACACGTGGCCTATTTTTTCAATATCTTGTAGAGATGGGATCTCCCTATGTTGTCCAGGCTGGTCTCAAACTCCTGGGCTCAAATGATCCTCCTGCCTTGGTCATGTTTCTTTTTCATATTTAGCTGTACAGAGAAAATGAAAAGCTCACCTAGAGAGCCAATGGAGGTGCAGGAGGAGAGGGAGTATGATTTGAATGATGCAATAGCTGAGAACCCTGGGGTTATTTGTGAATTGAGTGTTTGTAAATAGGGAATTTCGAATGGACAGAAAACTCAAGACCTAACGTAACTATATTTATCAGTTGCGGAGGTCCTGGAATAACCTATGGGCTCCCAGTGTGATATAGGTCTGGTAGACATAAATTTAGGGATGCCATCATGGAAGAAAAGAGAAACTCAGGTTAGTCATCAACAAGATAGCTTTTCCATTAATATGGTGTTTTCAGCCTGGTTAAATTTGCCCTTTGCTTACACTGAATCTTTAGTAAAAGTCTCACTCACACAACTGCTGTGTGTGAGATGTATCCCCTCTTCCCTAACCCCAAGTTCTAAAAGGAATTATTGTTAGGGGATATCTAGGTTTTCTGAGTGCATGTGAGGGCATTAAAGGAAAAATGTTGGGGATAAATTAGTCTAGAAGAAGGATCTAAAAGAAGGATCTTTTAACTGAGGGCTGAGCCTGTACATTCCCAAAGAAATAATTTGATTGGTAAGGAACTGGAGTTCCTGAAGGTATAACAGTTGTCTTTAATTATATAGTCAGTCTTCAAGAGACAGAGATTCAATCTGTGCTCTAAATGGGATCTGCAAGCCAAACACGTAAGGGGATAGTTAGGGTCCATCAGTAATGTTTAAGTAGGCAATGGGAAGGGTGGGAAGTCTGCAGCTCACAGATAAGATTGAGAAAAATTCAAGGACACATGGCCTTAAAGAAAACCTCAAGCAACAAACAGAAGGGAAAGCTCAGTCCAGGAGTTCAGGTCATTGACTTGATGCTTATTACGGTTTTCATGCTTTGAGGGGCCACTCTACTAAAACACCAGGTTTAGGTGGAGGTCATATTTCCTTTCAAGATTTATTTCCCCCATGAAAACAAAACAAAACAAAACAAAAACTACAAGGTGCCATGACTGGTAAACTGGGAAGAAGAAACAACTTCTATCTTTTCCCCAACTCTTCCAAACTTTATACAAATCTCAACATCTCTCTCTCAGCAGAAGGAGAATGAATATGGAAGATGTTTGTTCACATATCCTTTGTGGAGGCAGGTGTGTGGGAGGGGGATTAAGTAGAATATACGCTGGTCAAATTAGTCATCTATCAAGGGAGACCTTGGAAGGTCTAAAAATTTCCAAAAATGACAAGCAACCCTGTCCTGATGAGTAGTGGGAATAACAACCCGCCACTCACGGAGGGCCTTCTACACCTTCACCATATTGCAGAACATGAAATTGTCAAATCTAAATACCATTATCTCGATCAGCAGGATTCCAGTCAAAATCATCTTCTCTATCCTGTTTCCAGTCACAGATCCCATGATCAAAGCTGCAGTCAACCGTGATATTTAAATCTGCTAAAAAGAAGAACACATTTCATAACCTCTAAGAGCATTAGGAAGATGTCTAACATTTGGAGCTTTGGAAGGCAATACCTTGTTTTCAGTTGCACAGAGTACAGATCATGGCATACCCTATTTTGAATTGTATCTGTGAAGCCATTCTGAGCAAATTCTGTTGTGATATTAAAAAAACAAAAAAAACTTTGGGGAACTGAGGCGAGCAGATCACGAGGTCAGGAGTTCGAGACCAGCCTGGCCAACATGATGAAACCTCATCTTTATAAAAAATACAAAAATTAGCTGGACATGGTGGTGGGTGCCTGTAATCCCAGCTACTTGAGAGGCTGAGGCAGGAGAATTGTTTGAACCCGGGAGGCGGAGGTTGCAGTGAGTCGAGATCATGCCATTGCACTCCAGCCTGGGCAACAGGGCAAGACTCTGTTTCAAAACAAAAATAAGGCCAGGCACAGTGGCTCATGCTTGTAATCCCAGCACTTTGGGAGGCCAAGGTGGGCGGATCACGAGGTCAGGAGTTTGAGACCAGCCTGGCCAACATAGGGAAATCCTATCTCCACTAAAAATACAAAAAATTAGCTGGGCGTGATTACAGGCACCTGTAATCACACTGCATTCCAGCCCGGGTGACAGTGCAAGACTATGTTGCAAAAAAACCCAAAACTAACCAACCAAAAAACAATTAAAAAAAAGAAGTAATGGGCGAGATCCCCATGCACAAAGAGAAACAGAGAATATAAGCAACTGTTTATCAAATTCAGGCCAGAAAATAAAATCTCTCCTACCCAAATAAACCAGTGAAGACCTGGCTGGAACTTTCTACTTTTTTTTTTTTTTTTTTTGGAGACAAGGTCTTGCTCTGTCACCCAGGCTGAAGGGTAGTAGCACCAACCTACTATTTTAATACTGGCACTGTATGTATGATGTAATGATGTTTCCCTTGGAGCTTTATGAGTGAAGCAGGGATTCATAATCATTTCACTGTATGAAGGAATGAAAATGACATGGACAACGTGAAAGATCATACACTTGGGAGAAACTGTTATTTACCTTTGTGGTCTAGTTTGGAAGTTAGCGCATTCCTTTGGACCAGAACCAGACCAAATTCACCTGCTTCATTCACCTTAGGGGCTAATAAAGAACACTTGGTCAGTTAAGAAAAAAACTTAAAGCCTACATGCTCAGAAGGTATGCATCAAATGACCAAACAAAGAAGGTGAAATCATGTATTCTAATTACAGAATATATTAGAGCAGTGTTTCTCTAACATTTTCAAATAATTCACATTGGAGCCAGTTTCCTCATCCAGAACATCTTTTCCAGATACTCCCTTGGGTGAACTAAGCATCTACACTGTTGATACATCCCTTCTTACCAGGTTTTGGAAACATGCTTTTTTTTTTTTTTTTTTTTTTTGTGATTTTCACTCTTTATTAAGGCAGAGAATGTCATTGGATGCTAGTTCTTAGAGGGGTGGGCCTGGGTCTACTTTTCCTTTGGTTAGATCCAACTGGCATTTGTATATATGACCACCAGTCACAGAGCCAAGACTAGACAAGGTAAAATATACAGGGAGCAACAAATGCCCAGTCAGAATGAATGGGAAAGTCTCAGTGTGGAGACGCAGCATGGGTTAATATGGAAACCATCCTGGGGGACTCAGCCTTATGGTGGGTTCTGCACAGCAACCAGTGAAAAAGAAGTATGGGAGTTCTCTAGTTCACCCAGAAAACTTAAGCTCCACTATAAAATTTATCCTCCTACATTTGTTGATTTTGGCTTTTAAAATCATAACCACACAACTGTGAAGTTCCATTTTCTTAGACTAGGCCTGTCAAAGTGCTTCAAGAAGTAAAAAGTTAGAGCTTAGCAGATCCATGCGGTGAGCCTCTCTGTGATTTAGGGGCATGCATTGTGGAGAGCTGGGCAGCCAAACCACTGCAACTGTAGGACAATCAGGCTTCCTTGGCTGGAAGTGATAATGGAAGGTCTGTGTCAAATAGGAAACCTCCCAGTTAGGGGAACAGGACTTCCCTTCCTTGGTTCCTAGAGCAGCAGGTTTGATTGGGTGTCTGTAGAAGTTGTTTGTTTCTAGACCTTACAGAGAATACTGCTTCTCAAGACTTAAGGCCCGACCCATTTTACTTAAGCTGTGAAACTGGCTTTTTGTCTTCTTTCATTTGCCAGGAGAATTTGCAGTTCATTTTTCATAAAACATATAAAATAAAAGTAACACTCACAAAACACATCTCCTCGCAGGCTTCGCTCCTGCTCTATGGTATTCTTCAGGGCTTTCTCTTCTCTTTTCTCCTCCTCAAATCCCTCTTTCATTGTCTCTTCATTCCCTTTTTTATCTCCATGAGAGTTCCCGCCTCTGGAAATACTCTCTTCATGGTTGAAGGGCTGCAAGTTTGCCTTATGGGTAGGAGTCCTGGTGGGTTCTGGGGTGACATTTTTAATTTTTACCTTCTTTTTGATGCTGTTTTTGTGAGCAAACAACTTCTTGATTCTGTCTTTGATGGTACCGGGTGCTCTGAGGACTTCCTTCACAGAATTTTCAGGGATAGCTAAAACAAATAAGAGGCAAGACTTTCCAAATTGGCTGATAATTACAAAAATGGAGCATTTAAAAAGTGTTAAAGTGTAGTAAGTGAATGCTTCCAAAATGAACCCACATGAGGCTCTACCATTTGATAAATTAGGAAGAACTATATTTGTATCTGTTTTAAGCAGATCAGTGTTATGGTAGTTATCTTAATTATCTTTTGTTTTGCTTCAGAGACTACTTTAGTGAAACACCTACTGCTATCCAGTTGGGCTACAGATCCCAAAGACATGGATTTGCCAGGGTCTTCTAATATTTCTGCTTTCATTCTGGTATTCTCCAAAACTGGTATTGTCCTGGTAGCCTTATAGATTTGTCCAAATTTGATGTTCAAAGATTACAGCTACAGCATTAGTTTGAACCATATAAGTTGTAATAATGAGCCATTTGTGACCTACAAAAATGGTGACTTATGGTTCAATATACACATGCCCAGTTTTCTTTCCCCTCCTTTCTCTCCCCTTTTTCACCTCAGTCAACCATTATCTAAAGCTAAATGATTTTATTTATTAAATATTTCAGAGAGGCTTCTATGCTTATTATTTTTCATTCATTTACTATTTCTCACTGCAAAAGTGAATTACTTTAAAAATATACCTCTAGATCAATTGTTCCTATCCTTCAGTGGACTAATTACCCTTGGAGAAAAAAGTGTCAAACTCAAGAGGTACAAAAGAGTTCATTTAGTCAGGGACTCTTGTCTTGTAGATGAGGCAACTGGGTGTTAAGTGACTTGCCCAAAGTCACTCATCTAACTAGGGACGGAGCTAAGATTTGGGAATGGAGCATATGAATGACTCTTTTCTTTTTTTTAAATATTTGAGACAGAGTTTTGCTCTTGTTGCCAAGGCTGGAATGCAGTGGCACGATATTGGCTCACTGCAACCTCCCCCTCCCAGGTTCAAGCGATTCTCCTGCCTCAGCCTCCTAAGGAGCTGGGATTACAGGTGCATGCTACCACACCAGGCTAATTTTTGTATTTTTAGTAGAGACGGGGTTTTGACATGTTGGCCAGGCTGGTCTCGAACTCCTGACCTCAGGTGATCCGCCCACCTCGGCCTCCCAAAATGTTGGGATTACAGGCATGAGCCACTGCACCTGGCCACGAATGACTCTTTTTCAAGTCCTATTTCTAAGATAGTTTGGTTCCTGCTTTAAGATTAAAGTTACTTTTCTCTAGACTGGTTCAAATTCCTTGAGATCTATAATTCAAAGATATATGCCTCCTTTTCAGGGATATACTCATAATTCAGAATATCCAACTGATATAAAAAATTAATTTTTTAAAAATTAAAACCACTAATCTTTAAAATCAAATATGTTGCCTCACTATAAAATATCTAGGCATATACTAGTCTACGACTAAGCAAGAAAGGGTCTAATAACACCTCAATCAATTCACGTAATTCTATATTTGGACATAGTTTAGAGGAAAATGGAACAAGGGAGTAGACATCAATTTTGATGCCTAAAAAGAGTACTATAAAAATTGGACTGGTGTTTTATTACGGTATTTTTCTTGGCAATATTTTAACCTCTTCTCCTGCTTTATTCCTTCTCCATCATTTGGGTGATTCAGTCTATATCAAAGTAGTAGAAAAAAAACCCAGAGAAGTCCACAATAGTTGGGGTAACCAACAGGGGAAAGAAAAATGCTTTGAAAATATATATGCTTTTAATACATTGCTTTTACTTTGGAATCAAAAGAGCAACATCTTTATTTTCAGTGAAATATTCTAGTTATTTATCATTGTGACAGCCTGACTATAAGTATGAAACCAACAAGTAATGCATCATTACTCATTTTCCTGACCTTCAGATGGCCTGTTTCAGCTACTTTGCCAGAGGTTGCATGTTAAGTTATGACCATAATGTGTGATTATATATAGACCTTCCTCTGGAGGCCCCACTGTAATTCTGTCCATGGTTGCCGGCATCTTTCCCAGTACCGGGCAAGAAAAATTAACAGGAAACCCCTATTCTCTGTAAATTTCCTTTTTGCAATCAGTAACATAAAACTAAAGACCTTTAATAAATAATGAGGAAAGGGTTTCAACCCACACCAGGCAAACCTAAACATCTGCTTTCAGTTTCTGCTCTGAAGTTCAAATGTTCCTATTGAGAAGAAACAAAAACCAAAACATCGTAACCTTGATAGGGTCGACAATTTCATTCTCTTAGCATGTAGAGAGAAAGCTGGGCAAGGATAAAAATGCACTTTAATGATATGCATATGCGTAAGTAGATTTGGATTTATTTAGTTATTGCTGCTTTAAATTTGACATTATGATAGTTTTCTCTTAAAAATTTATTGATTATCACATCATCTTTTTGAGAATATAAAAATGTGGGAGGGGCTAGGTGTGGTGGTTCAGCCTGTAATCCCAGAACTTTGGGAGGCTGAGGTAGGCAGATAACTTGAGGTCGGGAGTCTGAGACCAGCCTGGCCAACATAGTGAAACCCTGTCTCTACTAAAAATACAAAAGTTAGCTGGGTGTGGTGGTGGGTGCCTGTAATCCCAGCTACTTGGGAGGCTGAGGCAGGAGAATTGCTTGAACCCAGGAGGCAGAGGTTGCAATAAGCCAAGATCACGCCACTACTCTCCAGCCAGGGCGACAGAGTGAGATCCCGTCTCAAAAAAAATAAAAAATGTGGAGGGAGCTGCAGTAGGAGGGTCTTTGGCACATTTGGGGAACTCAGATATAAAACTTAGGTATTTCTAAGTCTTCAGATTCACAGGTCAGTTTTTTGTAAAGTTGACAATTTCTCTTGGGAAGGATTTGAGATTTCTCTAAATACCCATGTTGTCAAACACTTTTACCAACCTGAAAAACCCTAATTTTAATTTCATATCTTTGGAATAAAACTTTATAGAAGATCACTCTTAGGTGAGAATATCTTACCCAGCAGGAACATGACTAACATTCACTCAACAGTGCTTAGTTTGTTAGATGATCTATCGTCTGGGAGGAGAAAAGTTCTACTAATCTGAGCTTTAGACACAGCCCTAGAAGGAGGAGCTTAACCACAGATGAGGAATATATTCCAGCATGGGATCCAGGAAACAGGAAGGGGCTAGGATGGAACAAAAGGTGAGCCAACAGAGTCTGCTGGGGAGGGCAAACTTTGAGTTCTCTATCACAGAGGATTAAGTAATTGGTCATGAACACGCCTGTCCTGTGTTTAAGCACATAATCCTGAAGCCCAGTTTCCTGAGTTTGATTCCTACCTCCCACATCTTCTAGCTGTAGGTCCTCAAATGAAAAATTAACTTCTCTTTGCCTCAGTCTCTCCATTTATAAAGTTTGGATAAGAATAGTTTTTTTTCCAGGAGGCTTAACTGGGTGAACACACATTGATTACTAAGATTAGTGCTTGGCATGTACTCAACATGTGTCCTGTTATTTTTAGAATTCATCACCAGAATATTTAATATCTTTTCCTGAGTTAGAAAAATTCCCAGGCCATACCTCCAAATTTCTAATGTTTATAATTGAAGAAAAAATGGGGATGGCCTGGTTGTACCAAAGCCCATATTCTTGAATACACACTATATAAACTGAATTAAGCCATAAGTATATTTTTAATGACTAAACAAGCTGCTTTTCAATAGAAATAATTGTTGAATTTTGGTAAGGAGGGCTTTGTGACTATTATTCTTACTCCTAGCACATGCTATTGAGCATTTCATATATTCCGGGCTGGTGCTAAACCCTTTAGATGGATGTTTACTTATTCTGTATGAATAAATTTAATCATCAAAGAATATTAAGGGCCACATACTATCATCCCTATTTTTCAGGTGTGGAAACTGAGGTACTGAAAGATTAAGTAATCTGTTCTCAGTCCACAGGTAGTAGGCTAGGGAGTCAGCAATTAAGCTAAGGTAATATGATTCCAGAAGCTATGCTCCTGGTAAGCAAAGGACAGTTTCCTTTCCTAAGTTGACTGTTATTCCCCAAATTGGGTATTATCTGGCATTTGATTTTCTGAGAATGAGGTGTAGCTGCTGTCAAATAAAGACCAAATTATCTGGCAGTATATTATTAATACTCATATTAGAACAATGAAACATATACACATCTACCTTTAGGGTGCTTCTTCCTTTAGGTACAGAGAATGGGTTAGGATAATCTAACTCTTTTTCCATATAGTGATGTAGAGTCTGAACTTTTCAAAACAATGAACTTAATAAAAGTTGCTACATCAATGCTATATATATATATATATGTATATATATATATATATATGAT
Organism: Cacajao melanocephalus; assembly: GCA_963573385.1. Taxonomy (NCBI): domain Eukaryota; kingdom Metazoa; phylum Chordata; class Mammalia; order Primates; family Pitheciidae; genus Cacajao; species Cacajao melanocephalus. The sequence goes on from CAUYLG010043141.1 coordinate 13,304, forward strand.
GTAGACAGAGTCTTGCTGTGTTGCCCAGGCTGGAGTGCAGTGACGCGATCTCAGCTCACTGCAATCTCTGCCTCCTGGGTTCAAGCAATTCTCCTACCTCAGCCTCCTGTGTAGCTGGGACTATATGTGCATGCCACCATGCCAGGCTAATTTTTTGTATTTTAGTAGAGACAGGGTTTCACCCTGTTTCCCAGGCTGGTCTCGAACTCCTGAGCTCAGGCAATCTGCCTGCCTCGGCCTCCCAAAGTGCTAGGATAACAGGCATGAGCCACCGTACACAGCCTATGCCCTAAATTATTCAATAGCAATTTATGTGCATACAAATGTATTTTGCAATATAACATTTTATAATGCTGAATACTAACTAGATGCAATTCCCTCATTTTTGTTTTTATGACTCTTGTGTGTATATAAGAGTGGATTTTGGGGTATCCTTCTTTAAGCAATGAGTGTTAAGACTTTGTTGAGATGAATTTTCAACAGTAACATAGCTGTTTATTTTATGGAGAATTAAAGGAAAATGAAAAGTGTTGGACAAGTAATATAGTGAATGACCCAAAGATAGTTTTCTTCTTTAAATAAACATTCCAGTGAAAGACTAAAGAAATAATTTAGCTGCAGAATGGATAAGAAAATGCATAATTTTCAGATATTGAATAGAACAGTGTAATGAATTTGAGGTTTCAAAGAATAAAGACAAATTTATCCCAAAATAAAGTTGGAAGGTCCAAGAAAAACAGACATTTTCTTGACACAAGAAATGTTTGTGTTGATGTGGGATTTACAATTTCAAAGCACTGGGTTACATTATAGAAAATGAAGGCTGCAAACAACTACCTAATTGCACGCTTAAAGATGTTGCCTTCATTTTAACATTAATAATACATTGCGGTTTCAAGGGGATCAAATGACGAGGAAGAAAGATGGCTCCAGGTTTACTCTGGGCCTTCGATTCTTATGCCTAGAGATAGGAGAGTGAGTATGTGGGGATGAGTTGCCCACTTATTCAAACAGATGTTTTCCTGAGGTGTCTTTTTTTTTTTAATATGCACAGCATTTTTGCATTTACCTTTGTGACATTTCAGAGTGGGTGGCCCTTAACAAGCAGCTGATTGAAATGATACTAATAACAATAACAATCACAACTAACTTTAATGAGCATCTACTATGTGTTCCTGCTAAACCAAGCTCTCTGCCTGTATTACCTCATTTAAACCTCACAATGAACCTCTGCGAGACATATTTGTCTTAGTGTGGGTTCCTCCAAGCAGAGCCTGAGACAAGGATTTGGGTGCAGATGGTTTATTTGGAAGGTGATTCCAGGAGTCAGAAGCTGGGGAGAGGAGACAGTGAGACAGGAAGAGAGAAAAGCCAAAAGATGGTGCTTAGATGGATGGGTAATCACGGTGGGTAACTGGGGCTCAGTCCTGCTGGGGACATCTGGGAGCCAGTGAAGAGCACACCTCAGAACTGTCCCACCCTGTGAAGTGGAAGCTGGAGTATTTATCCAGAGACTCCTGTCAGAGAGAGAGCACTGCTAGAGATACACATGCAACTGTCTACTCTGCCTCGGTAGGATTAGGGAGCTCCAAGAAACTGTGACCTGGCCCATTACAAGAACTCACCACAGTACTACCACAAACCCCATTTTGAATAGGAGGAAACTGAGCTTAGAGAGGTTAGGAAATTGCTAAAGGTCACAGCCAGAATGGGGCAGAGCTAAGATTTAAATTCAGGCCTTCCCAACCTGGAATGTACATATTCAAATTTGGTGGCATCAAGGAGATTTGATCATGGGTCCCTTGAGCACTCATCCAATATGGAAAGCTGATTTATTCTGTCTCCTCTCTCGGGGCCTCCTAAGGTTATGGTGTCCTTCCCCACAACCTACCTATGCACAGCCCTGCATGGGCAGCCAATCTCTCTCTCTCTGAATCAAGTTTCAGAAGGACATCATTGGATATTTCTATCTAGAGGGATAGAAACCATGGTATCCAGTTGCTGGACACTAAGTGGTCATTTAATCCCATCTCCAGCCCAATGCAGGAATCTGTCTCAGAGCCCTCAGCCTGCAAACCAGGGGCAGTGGAATGTCCCTACTCCATGGGGTTCTCTGCTCCACTCCAAAGTACCTAGCAGCCATGTTTAAGAGAGAATGTAACCACCCACTGGACTGTTTGCTTGGGAAAGCCACTTTTATTTCGTATTTCTTAAAATATTTACAGGCGCAATTTATGCTTTTCCATACTATATTTCCCAGACTAAATGCTGCCCTGTTCTTTTGGCAGTTCTTCACAGAATTTGATTTCCAGAATCATTTTCTTTGGTTATATTCTTTTGGACATACTCTTGTCCAGCGGTACTCAACAATAGCCCACTGGGGTACTGTGAACCTTTGATGGGTATAGCGTTAAATGTCTATCACGATACATGTGGTTTATTTTTGTATGACTGGTCAACACTCTGACAGTCATTTGCATCACTGGGAGCATTGGCCAGACGGTGGTATGGGATGTGACATAGGTCAGAGTACACCTTGCAGCCATATTTATTGAATATGTGGGAACTCTGCTAACGGGTATATTAGAGAGTTGAATCAGGACAGTCAACAAGTCTAGTCACATGATGAGCCAGTGCTAAAAGGGACATGACCAGAGGGATAAACCTGGATGACTTTATTAATTTTTTTTTAAATTTTTTTGAGATAGAGTCTTACTCTTTTGCCCAGGCTAGAGTGCAGTGGTGTGATCTCTGGAGTACAGAGGCTCACTGCAATCTCTGCCTCCCAGGTTCAAGTGATTCTTGTGTCTCAGACTCCCGAGTAGTTGGGATTAAAGACGTGCACCACCATGCCTGGCTAATTTTTCTGTATTTTTAGTAGGGACAGGGTTTTACCATGTTGGCCAGGCTGGTCTTGAACTCCTGACCTCAGGTGATCCACCCACTTGGGCCTCCCAAAGTGCTAGGATTACAGACGTAAGCCGTCACACCCAGCAGAATCTGGATGACTTTAAACATTGTAAGATATTTTGTACTAGGGGAGTGACTGCACTGTAATCACAGCGACCTTGCCTTGAAAGACATTCCTGGTGTTCACCAAGATTTCTAGTTTTCTTCTCTTTTGGAGCACAGAGCAAGTTTATTATTATTTTTGTCCCTTGATGTTACATACTTCCAAACTGAATAAATTAAAAGCTGTTGCACGATTTTCCATGCTTCTTTCTCTGCTGTGGGAAACCCTAAGGCCTTGAATTGAGACCATGGTACCATAAGATGATGGGGCCTCTGTCAGCCTGTATCCTTAAGCAACTGTATTGAGAAGAAACCCCCCAAAAATTATCTTTGGACATATTACATGGGTGAGAAACCTTTATTTTTATTGTAGTTATTAATAGCAGTGACATTTTATTGTTACATGGCTGGTTTATAAATTTAAAGTTTTAACACACAGTATGAAAGAATTTATCAGCAAGAACAATAGAACTCTCTGCTATATACATTAAAAGAAGTGAATCCGGGCCTGAGGATGACAGATAAATTGATCATACTTATGATGATTCAGCTTCATCATACTTTGTTTCGGTTGTGCATTCTGGAAAACGTCCTGATTCACTTGGTTTAAAAACCTTTGTGGTTTTAAGCCAATGATATTTTAGGTTTGCTTGTTACTGCACCATAACTCACATAACTCAGTCTATCCTGATATATTTTCTCAGTGTCTTTTGTCCTGAAATCTTATGTTCAGTATTTGAAGTATGTTGTGGCCAGAAAGATACTAAGTACCCTTGCTCTTCTTTAAGTTTAGTGCCTACAACTTCAGTGAGTATTGGAGATATGGTCCAATTGTCAAAGAAGAAAAAGATGAGGCAGAGTTAAACTCAAACACTACACTACACACACACACACACACACACACACAGAATGAGAGTGAGGGAGAGGGAGACAAAGAAAGAAGGAAAGAAATAAAGAGAGGAAGGAGATATGGGGAGAATGCTTCATTGGGAATAGTTAAGACATCATGATCAGATGCTACTTACCAGAACACTGAAATCCATTGCCTTTATATCTCTGCTTGCATTTACACTTGAAAGACCCTTGGGTATTGAAGCAATTGGCATGGTGGCTGCACGTATGTGAATCCATAGTACATTCGTTTATATCTAAAAAAAGAACATTCCAGTGAACAACTCTGTGGTACAGGGCTTGCTGAAAGACTGTCCCTTACACTTGATCAACTGCAGGGCTAAGCACTAAACACCCCCAACAAACCAAGCATTGCCTGAGAACTGAGAGGTGTTCAGAACTGCAGGCACATTGGCCGGCGGCCCTGGCTTTGTTTGCTGCCTGGTATGTAGGAAGTGTGTTTGCTGCCCCCCTCCCCCACAGCAATTTCATCTCCTGCTTATCAATATTATTAAAATCTACAAGATGTTTAGGTTTTTCTCTTAACTTTTTCATCTAACTTAGAACTAAATAACAATGTAAAAAAATCAGTTCTATATTTGGAAGGGCTTGAAACTTCTAACAAACAAAAGACATGATCAACTAGGAACCACTGACATCATCTAACTTATAGGCACAGGCATTTTGTTCTAAGACTGCCAGGAGAAAGGGTCAGACTGGTCTGAGCTTGTCTGCTAGGTTTAGAGGAGGAAAATTGCCAAATTTCACCCAAGTGAGAGGTTCATTTGCTGTATTCTCCACCCCATTTTCTATCTAGGCATTTGTAGACATATATGTACAACATAGCCTGTTAGTTTTAATTTAGCCACAAAGCTGAGCTCAGATGCTAATCTTAATCACTTTTAAAGTCTCAAAGATTTGTTTCGTTTTGAAGCTTTTCATATGAATTCCACCCTGTCCTGTGGAAACTTCTCTTAGGTATGAGGAAACAGGATTAAACTCTGTTGTAACACAGCATCATAACATTACAGGACTGGTTGGGTCTGCAGGAGGGCGTGGGGTCCAAGTCCACGCGAAACATGGATTTTATGATCCTCTCTAGGATGGTCTTTGTGTTCGAGATTTGAGGAAGAGCTGTGGAGGCTTCACAAGATGGTTCAAAATCCAGCAATTGTGTGTTGCCCCAACATGATTACACAAGACATGTCCTGGGAAGCCCTGAGTATAGAGTTGAAAGAAATCCTATTTTTTCTCAACCATTAGCCTTCCATGTCATGCATATACCTTTGTTACACATGTGTAGAGAAATCCACAGGGAGCCTGAATTTCCTTTACTGTAGGGCAGGCCCCATCCTATAGTATATAAAGGGCAATGGGAATAAATCCAAGGGTTCCCCAAATACCCCACCTCACTTGTTCATGGATGCCTGAAATCCATTCACTAAGGAACAATTTATTTCACATAGATTAGGGCAATAGCTGACTGGTACCAGAATCTTATCAGAGAGTGATTTTTGTGACTATGGAAAGGGAACATTATATTTGGAGCTTGAACTATGAAAGGGCTGAAAGAGGAGAAAGGAAAGAGCATGGGTCTTCATGTCTCTCCTACATTTCTCTAAAGCCACCCCTGATGGAAACTGTTATAAACAGACCACTGAGATCAAGAATACATAGACCTTGTTATTCTTCCTTTTACCAAATATAAATACTGCTTCATTGTTCCCATTTTTAGATGTGTAACTGGAGATGAAACCAAAAATATAAACAAAACAAAAGCCAAGTTATAAGGAGTCCCACCAAAATAATCTTAAGATAGTCATTTCCACAAGAGAGCTGTATTCCTTACTTTAAATCTTTATTGACCTAGCTTTATAATTGATGTCATTGGAATTCCCTAAATGCCAGACGTTTAAAAAAATCTTTTCCTTATTGTTAAGCTGGTCAGCACAGTGATTGTTCCACTAACAGACTGAATTGACATCAAAATATCTGCAGAGAAGGCCCAAAGGTTTGGTGGGGACGGGAGAAAAAAGGAAAAGGTGCCATCGAATCTTACCTACACAGTCATACCGGCCACTGATATATTGCAGTTTGAAACCAACTCGACATTTGCAGTAGTAGCTTCCAAATGTGTTCACACATCTTCGATTGTAGGGACAGATGGCTTTACCAGAGGCACATTCATCAATATCTAGGGTGTAAAACCAGCAGGTGTCAGTGATAGCAAGAAAAGTAGCCACATGCATGCATACATACACACACACACACACACACACACACAGCATGCACTGTGCATGCACTGTGCATGCACACGTGCAGTTTCTTTACCTGGGAAACTGATTATAGTATATTGGTGCCAACATCATATCCTCTGGCAAGTGTTCTAGGTCACCCAGGCACAGACACAGCCCTTCACTTTATCTATTTATATTACTTTACACCTCTTTAAGAGGCATTATCTTTCTATAATGTCATTACTTACATTCACATCTTCTGTTAGGCCTTGGCTGTTCTTGGGCAGGAAACGTGTCTGGCTTGGTACCTATACATTACATGTGTGCTGAGTGTGTATTTTCCCCAGCTGAATGAATACTGTATATTGTATAACAGATACAATTTTTAAAACTAGAGTCCAATAGCTATGCTTTAAGTAAACCAAACACACACACTTTTACTATTTGCATTTTACAAAATAACTACTTCATTAGTAAGACTGTCCAAGGCCCCTGCAATATTGACTCACAGAAATGTGGTTGTGAAGGCATGTACTTATGTATAAATTGTGGGTCTCGTGTAATTATGTAATGATGTAATTTTAGCCAACAATAGGCATATTGTTCCTTTTCTACCGTTGAGAGTCAGGTTACAGAGGGGCTGACAGCTATGCTGACCCATCCACTAAGCCTCAGGCTTGGTTTAACTTTCAGATGTCAAATCAAATAGATGGTAGGTTGTTCTTCTGAATCTGGCTTAAACATGCAAGTTGGTGCTGTCTTACTATTTCCCTTGCATTTTTTTTTTTTGAGACAAGGCCTGGTCTGTTGCCCATGCTAGAGTGCAGCAGAACAATCATGGCTCACTACAGCATCAGACTCCCCAGGCTCAAATGATCTTCCCACCTCAGCTTCCTGAGTAGCTGGGATTACAAAGTGTGCACCATAGTGTCTGGCTATTTTTCATTTATTTTTTGCAGAAACGGGGTCTTCCTATGTTGCTCAGGCTGGTCTCAAACTCCTGAGCTCAAGTGATCCTCCCACCTCAGCCTCTGGCATAGCCGGGACTACAGGCGCACATCACCATGCCCGGCTATCTTTTGTTTTTTTAATTTTACTTTAGGTGTATACTATATCCAGCATTTCTCCCCATGTTATCCCACCCTCCCCACCCATGCCCGGCTATTTTTAACAAAAAACTTTTTTATAGTGATGGGATCTTGCTATATTGCCGAGACTGGCCTCTTGAGTTTTTCAAATAATAAACAAGTGTTGGGTTGAACAAAATTATTTTTCGCAATAATTTTCATGCACATCATCTTTCCCTTCCAATAAAAATGGCACCCAACAACTCAAAGAGTTGGGTAGAAATTTGGATTCCGTTTGGTAAAGAACTAGCCTTGTCATATAAATCTTATTATACTAAAAAGTAGTAAATCCTGTGAACCTAATTAAATCTTTGATTATTCTCAAAGAATAGAGACAAAATTTTAATTTATATGTATATTTTTAAAAAGTGTTTAACTTGGATGAGTTTTCTAAATGCAGTGGTTTTTTTTTTTTTTTTACATTATGTATAGTTAGTTAGGATAAATAAACATCTAGCACCTTGACTGAAAAGTATTTCTATTGCAGTACAGAAGATTATGAAATCATACTGATATGTGCTTCTTTAAATCACAGAAGATTAAGAACTCTTTCAACATTCTGATTTGGTTTGGCATCCCTCATTAATGCTAAGTGCTCACTTGCTCTAAATATTATGTATATTAGGTGCAATGTAATTAAGTGTTATGAATATATACAATTCGATAGTTGAACGTAACTCAAATCCACAAAGGAACCAAAGCACAAAGTGAAAAAGTATTGCTTCAGTCACTGAAGATGCCCTGTGGGTACTCTATCCATAGCTCCTCAGCACTCAGGTAAGTTTCCATACCTGCGAAAGGATGCCTGCTGCACATACGACATTGTGCTTTGCTCCTGACCCAAGCCAGGCTGGGAGTGCTGGAGAGTCATGTCCCAGAGCAGCCCCCCTATCAATGAAGGGCAGAAGTTGATGAATGACTATCCAGCACCCTCACCCCAGAGGGAAAATTCAGGGGTAGCTTGCCTCTGCCTCCCAAAGGTGACCCTAGCTCATTTAACCTATTCATTGGGTTCATCCAGCACTGGTGCCTTCCTTTCTCTGGGTTACTTCCCTACTCCTCAACCAGTGTTTCCTGGGATCACTTCCTAAATCAACTACTTGCTCAGGGTCAGCTTCTACGGAGCCCAAAACTAAGACACAAAATAAGACAAGGGAGAGCAAGAGAGGAAGGTTCTAAGCAAGCCAATGGATTTGACTAAATTCAAAGTTCCAAACAAATAATATTTCTGTTCCCTTAATTAATATGATGGGCTTAATCTGCTCATTTTCTCCAGTTAAATTAATTATACTTAGTTCATACAACTTAGAGCAAGTTTTAAAGACAGCATGAAATTGATTACATGCTAATGTAAATGATACAGAAGGTATATACTATTTTCAATAATGTTATATCTAAAAAATAAATAAATATAGTTTTCCAGAAAATATTAGCTAGGACCTAGAATAAAACCCAATGGTCCTTAGGATCATACTCATTAAATGACAAAACATAAGTAGGGGAATTTATAATGGATGATAATTTAAATAAACTGTACATAGTAAATATACTAAAATTATCTTTATCCCTTTTCCACTATGGCATTAAGGCAATACAAAATAATAGAAAAATGTGCTCTTTAGCATCCCAAAGTATGTCTAGAGCATACGTGGCTAAAAATCTCTCAGAAACAGATATAAACCTGTACTTTTAGAAGTTTGCAATGTCTAGTCAAACAAGCCGATTGTGATGAATGAAAAGAGATTCACTAAAGGGGGAGTCAAGGAAGGAGAAGGAGTAGAGGTGATTCCTGCTGTTGTACCCAGACAGACTCTTCCATTTGGGGCCAGGCGGAGTCCTGAGGATGGACACACACACTGTGGCCCTTCTTCTGTGTCTTCACAGCCGTACTGACAGTTTGTCATGGCACATGTCCTAGAGTCTGAAAAAGTAGACAAGGATTAGCCTTTCTCTCTTAAGATGATAGAAAGAGCTTACTAAGAAACTATCACCAAATTCTGGGCCATTGAATAGAACACATTGCATGGCATTATAGGACAACTTTCATTGTCTGAGTCCCAAATGGGGAGCCAAAAGGAATCAGTACGGGTGGCATCTTGGTGGTCCTGGGGCTGAATCCTACTCATGGTCTGCTTTCTTGGCCACTGCACTGAATTTGACTGTCTTTAGGCAGGGCATGCATCCCACACCCCTCAGACTGTATCACTTTCTCCACTTGTGTGTGTTCTAGCCTCTCTTTTATGTCACCTGGCTGGCCTCAATAGGTTGAAATGCAACTGCTGATGGAGATTATCAACCTGAGTAATCAGGGTAAAAGAATCTACTCTGGAGAGCTCTCCATACATATCTAGCCCCAGTGAGAGTCACCTAAGTCACAAGACTTGGTCTTTTAGGTGACTGAACTAAAACATGTGGCAGATATAGCTGATCAGCTATCTGAAAGCCATTCTGGACTCTTTTCTCTTGTCATTCCCAGCACTGAAGCTTTTCCCAACTTTCCTCCAGCAAGGAGTGGCCATATGACCAAATGTGGCCAAAGAGATACACAAATAAATCCACTGGAGGGAGTGGGGCACCTGGAAAAGATATTAGTGCATGATAAAGAGAGACAGGCATGAAAGAGGCATTGGTTCATTGGCATCACTCATACCCACTTAGTTTTCTCTATTTTCCATGTGTGTGTATGATGTCTGGAGCTGGGGCAGCCATATTGTAACTATGAGGCCACACACATGAGAGTAAAATCAATACTCTGAGGATGACAGAGACTGACTTCTTCTTGAGCTGTTCTGGACCTGCTTGCCTCCAGCTTTTTAAGTAAATGAGACAATTTACTTGGCTTTTTTTGTCACTTGTTCCTAAATATAACTTATCTCACACAAATGCATTTCCATAGCAAGGGTCCAGTTTGTGTAGATTAGAAAGGCAGGGGGGCTAAGAAACTCATATGGTTCTATCCCAGTGTCAGAACATGCCAATCATCTAGCTGTACAAAAGAGATCCAAGGAGTCAACTGGAATCCAATCAGCATCCAGCAGAGAGGTCTAGGGCTCTCTCGACACTGAGCTATAAATAGGGAGGCACAGGTAACCCCTAGATATATAGAAAGAGACCCAATGTATTGTAACGAACACCTACCAATGATTATATTATTCCTTTATTCTTTCTTGTTTTCTCTTTAGTTGTCTTCTTTTAAAATTAATCTTCAAAATTAACCTAATTCTATCTTTCTATTTGAGGAAAGATATCTTTTTTGGCACTGACTGGGCTTTCATGGAATGTTTCAGAAACATCCATTAGCATACATCTTTTCTGAAATTTTAAGTGATTACTATAAAAGCCTGGATAGCAGTTCCCTTTAGGGAGGGGTGGGAGGAAGAGGTTCTGGCTGAGTTCTATTTGGTGGTGGTTACAAGTGTGCTTGCCTTATAAGAATTCATTAAACTATGCATTTATTTCCTCTTTCTGTTCAATTTATAATAATAAAGATTTTTTAAAAGACCCTTCCAATGCCTGCTTTCAAATGTTTGCTTGCTAACAGAAGATCTAAGTGACTGGTGGTGTTGGGACACTTTGTCAAGGAGGAGCCCATGGAGCAGTCAGCCATGCACTAGGCAAGATTAATAATCTTGGGAAAACCAAGGATCGGCCGGGGAGTCCGTGCAACTCCGTAACTATAGGAAGCTGGCTGAAGGCACAGGCTCCGGATTTGTTGGGGGCTGTAAGGCAGAGGAAAGAAAGATGGAGAGAGAAAAGGGAAGAAGGGAAGGCAGGCAGGGAGGGTGGGTTTTCCTTTCAGTTGCAACATAAAACCTGAAAAGCCTTTCCTCTCAATAAATGAATGGGTATAGACTCTTAGTCTCCCACAGGACATGGTGTTTTTTTTTTTTTTTTTTTTTTTTTTTTTAAATCACAGAGGGGGTTTTGTTTTCAGGAATGTGTTTGTGTGGGAATGTTTTTACAAAAACTGTCACTAATCTTT
>CAUYLG010043147.1:0-32484 GCA_963573385.1 Cacajao melanocephalus
AGCCTGGGCAGTAGAACAAGAATCCTGTTCTCTCTCCCTCTTTTTCTTCCTCTTTCTTTCTCTCGTACATTCTTTTTTTTTCTTTCTTTCACTCTCACTTTCTTTCCTCTCTTTTCCTTTCTTTCAAAAAAAAAAAAAGTAAAAAAAAAAAAATGATAAGAAAGTCGGAGCCACTTATTAAAATAAAGGGTCTAAATGCAGAATTATTTTGCAGAGGTAATAGCTAATGACTGTTTAGTGTCAGCTTTGTTTAGCCTCAGCTTTGTTTAGCCTCAACTAGGAAGAGAGCAGTAGGAAGAATGAATGACTGTATAGCATTAACCTTGTTTACTCTCCACTGGGAAAGAACAAGTTAAAAGAATGAATGGCTGCAGTGCTAATTTATTTATTGTCAACTGGGAAGGGACCAGTGAGATGTTTAAATTCAGGTGTTTATTGAGAGGGTGAGTTGGAAAGGCAACTTAAGATGGTTTCTAGGCAAAAGTTTACAAACACAAGTAAAATAAAATAACTTAATCCTAGATATGTGTTTATTGATATTTCACTGCCTTTAAGAAATCATTAATAGGAACTAATCTGTTTAACTACATGAACAATAACTAGAAAAATGATTAATATCCCATCTACAGATTATAGGAATGTACATTTCTTCATTTTTATAGACTATAATGAGAAAACCACTGTAAACTAATCTTTTTCCTTGCCAGTGCAGTCAAAGTCAACTCTCATAACCATAAAGCACAATGAAAGTCAACCACTCATTTATGTCAGCTTTCTGATTGGTATATATTTGGGGACCCTGAATGGTTCTATTTTATCTTGATGGTCTTATATAATGGATTACCCAGAGCTGTCTTGGTATATATTTTGATTGGTATATACCTGGGGACCCTGAATAGGTCCATATTGTCTTGTTGGTCTTATGTAACCAATTACCCAGAGCTGTCTTGGTATTTGGTCTCTGAGAGAAGTAAAATTGATTATTCAAGAAATACTTCAGAGGTCAAAGATATGTGGGGAGGCTTTGCTAGTTCACAGATTAACACTTTAATGATAAACTCAGAGTTATTTAAGTGGGAGAATTTGGACGTTCAAATTTATAAGATTGGAGATGATGCCAAGTCCTTGGATCATTGGATATGTGTTCTGTGATAACTGAGCTGATTAATGGTAGTTGGCTGACTTCCAGCCTAATAGGTATTTTTAAAAAGATAGTTTAATTATTTTTGGCTTGTTTTTGGAGTGGATTTTGCTAGTGGCCTTTATAATGATATTTTCTCTTTTATAAAAGTTTATCTAGTTATTGGTTCTTCTCCTTCCATTTTTTTCAGATAGCACACACCCTTTCCAGGACAGAAACTTATATTATTGTGTGTATAGGAAAAAACTTTATACAAAATGTCACTATATAAAGTGATCAGATTGATTCTAAAAGAGGCATTTGAATCCCAGCTGAGTTTCTGAGCTTCTCAAATAAAGAGAGAAGAGGTCTTCCATAAGGGACAAGCCAAGGGTTGAGACACACATCCCTTCTATGGGTTAACTAGAGCTGCTTTTTTTCCTTCTTTAGATAAGGTCACATTTCTGGAGGTATAAGTCATATAGAATGTTTAAATCTTTGCAAAACTAATAAGAAAATTAAAAGGAAAATCTAGACTATGCAAAAATTATTAGGTTAAAATACCTAGGGACAATATTTATTGGTTTAAACAAATGACTTAAACCTAAAATTAGTTGATGGAGATGTTGGGTTCAAGCAACCTAGTAATTTCATAGCTCCATATATTTTAGTGGAAGCTTCCTGTAAAGACTGCATCATCAGTATACTCTTAATTCAATCCAGGCTACACTTATGGATATGCTTACATTAAGATAAAAGCCTTGTGCCATCCATTTCACACTGTAAACTATAATTTTTACTTCACTTCCTATGCAGTCGCCACTAGAGTTCTGCACTTAACATGCATTCTGCTGACAAAGAAGAAACATTGTAAAGGAGTTTCATGCAGCAAAAAATTTTTAAAAAGAGAAACATTATTTCTCTTCGAAATCTATTTAAAGGAGAAATAAACTGCATAGAATTTTCCTGCAAATTGAAAATTGGAGAAAGACCAAATTAGAGTTTATGTTCCTCTGAGCTTCTCAAGGTCCCTCAGTAGCCTTGAGCTCAAAAAGAGCACTCCCCCAGCATCGCCCTCAAAATAAAAGCCCAGGAATGTTCCACTAGGGCTTCTGCCTATTGAGATGGGTTTTCTTGGGTGTGCACTGAGAAGGCACTTACAGTAGAAAAGAGACTTATAATAGAAAAAGACTTATAATAGAAAAAACTTAGAAAAAAGCTTTGTTTTTTTAGAAAGTGAGAAAACCTGGTGGAGGATAGAATCAAAGCTGGTTGTGAAAACTGTCTCATCTCATACTACCATGTCACCAGGATGACAAGTCAAATTTTGAGGGCCTTCAAGACTCTGCAGAAAAGACTCCCGGGCTGAATACAAGCCTTAAGCCTCTAGAATATGCTGGTTTTCCAAGCATTTGCCAATTTGGTACTTACCAGTTACATTTGTTCTCCTACTCCTTCCACACCTTATTCGCTCTATGTGATTTTTGGCAAGTGATTTTACATCTAAAGATATTTTCTCATCTCTAAAATAAGAACAAGGTAATAGAGAATCACTGTAACCATAAGTCCTATAGAATAGGATTCTATTCCAGATTGTCTCAACCTTAATATTTAGACTACTAACTGGGCAACCTTTTAGATTCTATTCCAAATTCCCTTAAACACTTTCTAACATTGGCAAATTCCTATAGCCCAAATCCTTCCTTTTTAAAATAAAACCACTGGGCTGGGCACTATGGCTCCTGTCTGTAATCTCAGCACTTTAGGAGGCCAAGGCAAGAGGATCACTTGGGTAAGGAGTTGCAGAATGAGTTTGGAAGTATTTCCTCCTACTTGAGTAGGATTTTGTTGAGAAACATTAAGTTTACCCTGCCCCCATGGCTCCTCTGTGGAGGATACCTTTTAGTTTGTTATTAGTAGTAGGCAGGTAACAGCTGCCTACTTGGTAGATTCTTGAGTTATGTATATATGTAGAACACCTGTGTATTAATAGGAATCACCTGTCAAAGAGCAAATAAATGCGTGGATGAATCTCTGCTTGGGGCCTTCAGTCTGGAGAGCTGTCAGCCCTGCAGGCTCTCAGGCTGTTTGTCCCCAGGATAGATCCACTCTGTTTTGCTGTCTGGGTGTCTGCCTCTCAATACCTTCAGCCCACCTGGGTGGGGGTCTTCCAACCAAGCTGGTTTCTCGGTAGGATTTGTGTTAGTTCTTCTTTAAATGTTTGGTAAAATTCAGCAGTGAAGCCGTGGGTTCTTGAGCTTATTGTTGCTGGGAGACTTTTTATTATGGCTTCAACCGTGTCACTTATTATTGGTTAATTCAGAATTTAGATTTCTTCATAGTTCAAGCCTGGGAGTTGTATGTGTCTAGAAATTGGTCCATCTCTTTTAGACTTTCCAATTTAATGGCATATTGTTGTTCACAGAGGTCTCTAATGATCCTTTGACTTTCTGCAGTGTCAATTATGTTGTTTCCATTATCATTTGTTTTAAGACATTTTAATATTTTCTTCTTAATTTCTTCATTGACCACTGGTTATTCAGGAACATATTGTTTAGTTTAATTTCTATGTGTTTGTATAGTTTCCAAATTCCTCTTGATTTCTAATTTTATTCCGTTGTGATCAGAGAAGATATATAATTTCATGTTTTTGAATTTTTTAAAGACGTGTTTTGTGGCCTAACACATGATTTATCTTTGAGAATGATTCATGTGCTGAGGAAAATAATGTGTATTCTGCAGCTGTTGGATGAAATGTTCTTTATCTATTCGATCCATTTGGTCTATAGTGCAGATTAAGTCTGATATTTGTTAATTTTCTATTTGGAAGATCTGTCCAATGCTGAAAGCATTTCTGCTTATTTTTAATTATTTCAATCTGTGTTAAATTCATCTGATAGAATTCTGAATTACTTCTGTTTTCTTGAGTTTTGCTGATTTTCCTCAAAACAGCTGTTTTGAATTCTCTGTCTGAACGATCACATACTTCTATTCCTCCAGGATTGGTCCTTGGTGCCTTATTCTGTTTGTTTGGTGGAGTATTGTTTCCTGAATGGTTTTGATGCTTGTGGATGTTTGCTGATGTCTAGCTTTGAGATTTAGGTATTTACTATAATCTTCACTGTCTGGGCTTGTTTGTACCTGTGCTTCTTGGGAAGGCTTTCCAGGTATTCAAAGGGATTTAGTTGTCATAATTTAAGTTTTTGGACACTGAGGCCATATCTGCATTAGGGGGTACCCCAAGCCAGTAATGCTGTGGGTCTTGCAGAGTCATAAAGGTGCCACCTTGGTGGTCTTGGATAAGATCCAGAAGAATTCTCTATATTACCAGGCCAGACTTATTCTCTTGCCTTATTTTCTCCCAAATAAATGGAGTCTTTCTTTGTGCTGAGTTCCCTGGAACTGGGGAAAGGGTGACAAAAGCACTTCTGTGGCCACTGCCACTGGGAAAGTGCTATGTCAGATCTGAAACTAACACAGCACTGGGTCTTGCCCAAGGCCTTTGGTAACCACTGCCTGACCATTGCCTATGTTCACTTAAGACCCTAAGACTAAAATCAGTCGCCTTCCATTTAGGGTGGCAGAATTCCTTATGGCCCCAGGCAGGCCCACAGATACCATCTGGAAACCAGGACCTGGAGTTGGAAACCTTAGTAATCTACCTGGTGCTCTATTCTGCTGTGGCTGAGCTGGCACCCAAGCCACAGACCAAGTTCTTCCCACTCTTCCCTCCCTTTTCCACAAGCAGAGGAGTCTCTCCCTATGGCCGCTACCACCCCAGGCCCATCGTGAGAACCACCTGGCTACTACTAATGTTCACTCAAGACCTAAGGGTTCTTCAGACAGCTTGTGTTGGATGCTGGCAGGCCTGGGACTCTTCCTTCAGGGCAGTGGGCTCCTCTCTGGCCCAGGGAAGGTCCATAAATGCTGTCCAAGAGCCATTGCCTGGGATCAGGGACCTCAAGAGCCCAGTTGGTCCTCTACTCCACTGTGGCTGAGCTGGTATCTACAGTGCAAGACAAAGTCCTCTTTACTCTTCCCTCTCCTTTTTTTCAAGCAGGAGTCTCTCTCTATAGGCACTGCAGCTGGGAATACGCAGGGTCATACCTGAAGCTAGCGCATCTCTGAGTTGCACCCAAGGCCCATGGTGAGTACTGCCTGGCTATCACTGTTGACTACTTAGGGCCCAAAAGGTCTTTAGTCTGCAGGTGATGAATCCTGCCCAGACTGGGTCCTTCCTTTCAAAGAGGTGGGTTCCCTTCTGGCCCAGGGTGTGTCTAGAAATGTCCAGGATGTAGGGCCTGGAGTGGGGGCCTCAGGACTCTGCCTGTTGCCCTATGCACTATGGCTGAGCTGGTATCCAAGCTGCAATAAAAAGTCCTCTCTACTTTTCTTCTCCTCTCCTCAAAAGGAAGTAATCTCTCCTGAAGCTGCAAGGTGTGCTATTTGGGATTGGGTGAAAGGTGGCAGATACTCCTTTGGCCAGTCTGGTTGGTGTCTCACTAAGTCATGTGTCTTCTAAGTCCGCTGGTTCCAAACCCAACCCAGCACCAAGACTTGCCTAGAAATTGCAGTCCTTGTGGCCTAGACTGCCTTTCAAGCTTATTTAGGACCCCAGAGCACTTCAGCCTGTGGTGGCATGGGTGGCGAAATTCAGGTTCTGACCGCAGGGATAAATTATTTATCTGGCTGGGGCTGGTCTAAATGCTCCCTCCATGGGCACTGGGTTCTACTTGGTGCTGCTTTCTGCTGTGACAGGGCAGCACTGAGTTTTAATGCAAAGTCCCATAATCACTGTACTCTTCATCCCCTAAGTGCACATTCTCTCGCCACACCATGTGGCTGCTGCCAAGGGGTGGGGGAGTGGTGGTATCAGCAATTCAAGATGGTTTTTCCTACCCTATTCAGTGCCTCTTTCAGTGATATTAAGTTAAAACTAAGTACTGTGATCTCTCATCTGATTTTTGGTTTTTATGAAAGTGCTTTTTTTTAATATGGACTATTCAGTTTGCTGTTCCTGTGGGGAGGATGATTGGTGAAGGCTTCTATTTGGTCATCTTGTTCGGCCTCTACTGCAAAATGTTATTATTTTTAACGTGATTATTTCCAATATTAAGGTAAAAGAAAAACTTAGTTTTTAAAATGTAACAACGTAGATTTTGTGAATGACCAAGTTTTCTATGAAAGTATTGTAGCTTTGGAGTTATCCCCATACTGGTTGTACTCCTTACACAGTTGCATAAGATGGCTCCAGTACTTCATAAAGTAAACTAAGGGCAAATTAAGATATGATCTGATGCTCTCTAGGGAGATGTTCTGAGGAGGGAGGGATAAAGAATACTGAACATGGCGAACTGTAGCCCACCCAGAGCATTGAATTTGTGACAGTGAAATAAACCTACACTTCAGAAAGTGCTCTTGAGAACCTAACATAACTCATTCCTCTATCTTTTGTAAGTAGCAACCTGGAGGGCAGCATCATGCAGAGCTTTTTAATTAGGCAGCTATGTATTTTGTCAGAAAATTTACTAAGCAGTTGGCTAAAAGAATGATTATCTTGAGCTGCACTAACTCTGATTAGTATCAATTAAACATCTATGGTTCTGCAGAAAGCTCGAAGATGGCCAGTTATGTGCCAAAGCACAGACCAATGGCTACCAGTGCACAAAGTTAGCACAAATATAAACCACATAGTTTCTAGAAAAAGTTTATTTAATGGGGACAGTAAGACTATGCAAGATGGTTACTAGAAAATTCAGTCTGGATAAATACACAACAAAGGATCATAGTTGAAATACCAGTGACCTTTACAATAAGAAAGGCGGTCAGCCTGTGGAATTTTCCTTTTGGTAATCTTAAGAAGCCATTTTAGCAGTACTAACCATATAATATATGTGAGGCACTGTAATAAATGCTTTATAAGTGGTACTTCGTTTAGTCTTCATGAGTCTGAGGTAGGTATTATTAAATGTCCCCATTTTACAAATAAAAACATTGAGGTTAGCAAGGCTACAGAAGGTACCTGAGGTTTGGGAAGTGTAGAACCAGGATTAAATCTGGAACTCCTAGGCCAAAAAAGTGTTTTAACAATCAAAATATACAGCTTTATTACATTAGTAAAATTTTTGTTCATTGTTCACTATGCATGTTTTAAAATGTAAGGATTATAGCTTCTCTGTTAGGATAAACTCTCTAACTTCTAATTGACGGCAAGCCAAACATATCTTCAAAGAATAACTGTTATACCTTAGTTTTTGACAACCAAAACAACATATCCAGAAAAAACTAAATTCCTTAACAGATCATTTCTTAGTAAATCTTTAATAGCTAGCACTAATCTTTGCCCAAATGAGGCAAGGCCTCCATTTCTGATTGGAATAATTTACTCTTTGGCCCACATAAAATCTTAGGCTACTGAAGGTAAATATCATGTTTATTTGTCTTCTGAGTTTCTTAATAGTAACGAGTTTTTTATGTAGTAGGTACTCAAAAGTCAACTGAGTCAACTAGGTAAAGCTGAGGAGGATAAGGTTTTAGTCCCAATTTGCTTTCAACACTCTGAATATAAATGATTCTAAAATAAACATTAGGTGGTTCTATTAAGCTGTTTTCAACTTTATATTATAAAAATGCTTCAAAGTCAAGAGATTATAAAAACTGGATACCTCAATTCAAAGATATATCTAAAATGCAAAACAGGCCTATTTAAATATTTCCAAAATTAGTATTAAACTTTCAAGGGAACTGGAATTGGCATTTTCTAGCCACTATATATTTCCAATTTATTAGATAATGACAGGTCTTGCAAGTAACTAGTAGAGTTAATTTGGCAAACGTGAAAGGGAATCTGCTGTCTTTATCTTGGAAAAGTCTGTGCTATATTCCCTCTGGTAGAACATAATCAGGGATGCAAGTAATCCTGTTTGGTGATTATGGGGTGACATTGCCATCTAGTGACCATTTATCGCTGCAAGTGATCTCCTTTTTCTGACTTATGTGGTAAATGAAGAGACAATAATCAGATGCATACACTTAAACATTCGAATTTACATCTCAATAAATTACAAAGTCCTTGAGGAAGGGACCATGGCTACTTATTTGCTTTCCTGCAAGTATTTGTTAACACTGATATGAGAACATGTTCTGGACCCACTTACACAAGCATACTAGAAAGAACGTTTCATTCCTCATTCCCTCCACCTTCCCCCGCCCCTAACTCTTCTGCTACTCAGGCCTGCTTAGAAGCTGCCAACTGTAAAAATTATGGTGGGACTATCTCAAGTAAGTTTCTGTTTTCATGACCACATTACCAATGTAAGTGGCACAACACAGATGATTAATTAATCAAGTAATTAAGTAAATTATGCATTACTGGCTTATCTTTACTTCTTAAGAAAAATAAGGCAGTGAATTCCTCCAGTTGCCAAATAAAATGCAACCAAGTTGTCAGCAGAATTTCAGAAACATCAATATAATTATTCTAATAGCTATATTTTATTGAATGCTTATAATGTGCTAAACATTGTTCTAATTGCTCTATGTGCACTGTATCATATAATCCTCAAAACAACTGAAGTAGTTATAAATCCAATTTTAACAGTAAGAAAACAGAGTAGAAAAAAGAAATACGACTTGCTTAAGGTTACTTCTACTAGTAGGTAGAAAGGCTACAATCTGAAACCAAGTAATCTACCTGTTTTTGGTAGAAAACAGAAAGCAACAAAAATGTTGATATTTAGATTTTTAAAAATATGCAACTATCTCAGTTATTTAACTTTAGTTACCTGAATTACTTTGAAAAATGGATTGCTTTGGCAGATAATTATTCTTTGCAAGACACATATTGAATGACCCAAATTTATAGATGAAAGAGAGTTTATTTATCTATTTGTTAATACATAACGGCCTTGGCCCAAAAAAGACTAACTGGGGCTAAAAAAGGAATTACAGTAACTTCAAAAAATATATTAAACATATCCAAGATCCTACATATATTATTCTCCCCAAAAGCTAGCTGCTTCCAAACTTGATTTGATATTTTGCATGTTTTCCCTACGTTGCTTGGTAAATATACTTGCTTCTCCTTTCTGCAGTCGACGTCTGACAGCTGATTTTTGCTGTTTTGTCAACTGACGTTTCACCTTCTGTTTCACCAGTTCCTGGAAAGATTTCATAAATTAGTATTACTGATAATAAACCATTTCAAAAAGTACACTGCTAATACCTTTTATATTTGTATGTTGACAGCATGAATTTTTAAGATTCCAAATACTGACAGTACTATATAGGAGAAGTTAAATTCCAAACAGAAATACAGATTAAATAGCAAAAAATACAGTGTATAGGCAGAATTTTCAAAAAGCTACCACAGTGCCACCTAGTGTGCATCATAAAAACTGATGGAAAAAACGAGATGAAAACTGCTTATTCCTCTGCTTTTTAGGTTAAAAGTAGGCTTTTTGAATAGATTTTGTAATTTGAAAGCATTCAGTATTGCTTAATATATCCAAGAATGACTTCACAATTTCAGTTGTAGAAATGACCTGATGGTAGCAATTACCCACAGAAAAGGCTTCATATATCATAAATTCAAGTTACTTATTAGTTAAGACACACTGTGCATGTCAACTTACAAGATGAATAAAAAATGTTAAATGCTCAGTTCACAATGATCTTTTCTTTCCCTGAAGCACTACAGTCTGTTATTTAATAACTGTATATAACCTTGTATCATCCAATGTGTTTCCTAAAAAATATAGCTACAAAATGCTGCAAAGCCAGGAACAAGGGTCTTTTTTTTTTTTTGAGACAGGGTCTCGCTCTGCTGCCCAGGTTGGAGTGCAGTAGCAGGAACATAGTTCATGGTGGCTGCAATCTCCTGAGCTCAAGTCATCTTTCTGTCTCAGCTTCCTTAGTAGCTGAGACCACAGGTGTACACCACTATACTTGGCTAATTTTTAAGTTTTTTGTAGACAGGGGTCTTGCTATGTTGTCCAGGCTGGTCTGGAACATCATTGGCTGGGTGCTGTGGCTCACACCTGTAATCCCAGCACTTTGGGAGGCTGAGATGGGCTAATCACCCGAGGTTAGGATTCAAGACCAGCCTGGCCAACATGGTGAAACCCCATCTACTAAAAATACAAAACTAAGCCAGGCGTGGTGGTGGGTGCCTGTAATCCGAGCTACTCTGGATGCTGGGGCTCACTTGAACCCAGGAGGCGGAGGTTGCAGTAAGCTGGGATCATACCACTGCACTAGAGCTTGGGTGATGAGCAAAACTCCATCTCAAAAACAAAAACCAATAACAAAACATTTTATACCATTAACATGTAAAGTCCAAGTGTCTGAGACTGTCTTAAGCACCTTATAATCCTCACAGTGACTGAGCTCAATAATCTTTAGTTCATATGAAGAATGGCTCATCCATCTCAAATCTGATTATTTTATTGAGAGACCTACATTTTTTTCAAAGTCATCAGTTTGTATTCTAAGACAAAATTATTTGAAATTTAGTCAACAGGCTGCCTAAAATCAGGACAGTTGAAAAGGAAGGTATTTTGAGTTTTAACAACAAAAAGTCATTTGGCCTTCATTTCACACATAATGGTGAAAGGATTCAACTCTGCCACATCCTTTGAGAAACAAACACTTATTAGAATCAAATAAAGTACTGGTTTCAAGACTAAAGTCAAAAAGCAATCAACGGAAGTCTGTACCTGAAAAGCATGCATAATTTAATTACAGTAGTGATCTAATAAACATTCAGTACATGTTGAATGACTACTTACCGGAGGAATTGTTGAACAGCTTACAACACTGCCTGAAGATGTGATACTCACAGTTCTTGTTCTATACTGATTAATAGCTCCCATATTTTCTTCATCTCTAAAATTAAAAAACCCACAATTTATCTAGTTAATTTTTATAATGTAATGAATCCCACTTAATTTATATTATTTTTGCATACAGAACTGAAGACCTAAAAAAACTTCAGAAAGATTATATTTCAAAATTTCTGTGAAGATAAAACTACTGTTAAGTTCTGTATATTAACAATTTTCATTTTCCAGCATTCTGATAGTCACTATCAAAATTTCAAAATAGAATACTTTAGCCATGGAAATCTATCACTTCCCCACAATTCATCTTCCCTTTTCTAATAATCCTTTCCTCTTCTTTCACTGAACTATATAAATGTTTCTCCCAATCTAAATTTTTGAGACTCTTTCCAATTTCACAAACAACAGAAGATATAATGGAAACAGACAGCACTCATTTTAGTCAGCTCTGCTAAGGCAGGAAAAACTGCAACCTAGAGACTAATGCTTTTCACATGGTTCAAAGTTTCAATATATGCAGTGTATAAAAACTCGGACAATATTAACTCCTAACAATATTTTTCAGCAACATCTGCTATTCTGCTTTTACTTTGAATAAAAGCTTTGCCCAGCATGTATCCAGAGTGAGAACAAAATTATTGTTCCCATTCTGAGTTTAAAAGACCATTTAATCCTATGCAGGTTTTCTTCTATCACTGTGATGGTTAATTTTATATGTTAGAGGGTGCCAGGTATTTCGTTAAACATTAACCTGGGTGTGTCTTTGAGGGTGTTTCTGAATCTGTAAACTGAGTATAGCAGATTGCCCTCCCAAGTGTGGGTGGACCCGGGAGGTGGAGGTTTCAATGAGCTGAGATGGTGCCAATGCACTCCAGCCTGGTGACAGAGGGAGACTCCCAAAAAAAAAAAGCAATCAACAGAAGTCTATACCTGAAAGGCCTGAATTCTCTGTTTAATGATGACAAGGCAATAAGATGAGGGCATTCATCTTCATGCTCTTCGGAGCCAGCAGAGATTCCTCCTTGAACTGTCTGACCATCTTGCCCATTGTAATTTTCAGTTCTGCTTTTCTCCTCAGAAAATTCAGTTACAGAGTTGTTTTCAACAATGTGCCCTTTTATTTCTTCTAAAGCTTGATTGAATTCATTCATTTCAAAACTCTGTGCATCAGCACTCTCTTCTGATAAACCGTCTTCCTTTATTTGTCCAGGGTCTCCAGATGATCTGCAATCACAGCCCTCTAATTCATCTAGAGAGTTCCGTTCACTTTCATTTTCTGACCTATAAACCTCTGTTTTTTCTGCCACTTCTTCATCAGAAAATGAGAATTCAGATCCCTCTTCTGTTGCAATATTTTTATCATCTGGACCTAATGGATGAAGCAGTTCATCATCTGCCTTCATTTCCTTTGTGTAGCCACTGGCAGAAACCTCCACATCAAGAGTGTCCTCCCTCCTAGAAAAAAAGACGGCAAGCATTGAAAGAGAGAAAAAATGTTTATCTGAGAGGAGCAAATATCTACTATTCTGATAGATTATGATTCAAGTGAGTTTAATGGGTTATATGTTAAAAATAATTTTCTCTTTCCCTAAAATGTAATATTTAAATGACACGTATACCTGTGTCATTTAAATATTACATTTAAATATTACAAATATGAAAGGCATATATGCTGTCATTTTAAGAATAACTGAAAAATGACAATATAAATAAAAAGGTTATAAAAATCTCAGCTTATGTTTATTAACTTTGTAAATTAACTTTCAAATGGGGCTAAAGATTTCCTTCAGATAATGCGACTCCTCCCATATCAGAAAATATCTTTTAAGTGTATAAAATAAATATGAGAAAACTAAACTTTGAGAATGCACATATTATGTCTTAAGAATCAATTAAAGATATCTTCTGCTCTCAATAAAGGAAATCACAAATTTCAATGAACATTTGGTGTGATTCCTTATGAATGAGTTACTCATATAGCATCCAAAATAGAATTAAAAGTTCTTGAATTTGTAAGAAATTAGATATGTTCCTTTCTAAAATTCAATAGCAGTGCCTTAATGGACCAATTGCAGGAATTTTCAAGTTTTTAAATGTCAGTTATGTACTGCAGAGCAATGACATCTAACAGTGATTATGTGTCAAAATTAGAAAATTTTTTTAGATGAAAAATTTTTAGAAATACACAGACAAGATAAACTGTACTATCATGTAAAGCAATGTGGAGTACAAACCTGATATCCCTAAAGGTTGGAAAAAGCTCACTTTCATAGCTGAAACGTCTCAAGAAGAAATCTCTAATGCATTTAACATCTCTGTCAAAATACCTGCAAAAGTAAGGATAATTTATGATATAGCCTTTATTGCTCATCTTTTTCCTTATTAGCTAATGACAATATCTTTATTAGTTAATGGTACTGCTGCTCCTTAAACAAGGAGATAAAAGATGTTACACAAAAGAAAAAAACATACAAATGAGTTACCAGTGTGTTCGAAAAACTAAAATCCAAGGAAATCTCAAGAATACTAAGCTGTCAATGCCATGCAGTTCCTATGGTTAGGAAAGTCAAGGTTTTCTCATAGTTACTGGTATATAGTTAGATACACTAGGGAAAGACAAGTGTGAAACCCAGGAAATAAGGTTATGGGCCTACGGTTTGGGGATAGGTTTCTACTTATCCTCTTCGTCCTGTGTCTGGCTATGCTTCCCATCAGCAACACTCAATAGAACCCCTAGCCAACTGAAAGAGCTGAAGATAAAAAGATATTAAATAAGTTTGGAGACTACTTAATTATGTTTACGTATCTTTGTTATCCAGTAGCCAATTTGCAATAACACCCAAAGGATAAATAATTCTACAGCTTATAAAAATAATCTGAAGACAGGTTTGTCTGGACCAAAAGTAGAATAATTTCTGAATATCAGATTGCCTTTTTGGGCCACCATAAAGCAGCAAAAATGGATTCAATTCTCTAGATTTCCAGACAAGGAGAATAAGGACAGGATAACGTGGAATTGACTATCTCTTTGTGAAAGATGAAGCTTGGAAACAGGAAGACAATGCCTCTCCTCTTTGCTCACAGGGCGCTCTGGGAAAGATACTAATACATTTTAAAAGACTATTTTATGTATGTTTACATCTCCCTATGAGACAGTAACAACTTCTAAAGCATATACAGGGTTTATTTATATCTCAATCTCTAGCACTTACCATAGCTCCTTGGCCCAAATACTGGTTCATAAAAATTGAAATTAAATTACTATGTCTCCCCATACAACGATGCTGCCTAAACCTAGAATGTCATAATCTGCCACGCTCTGGTGGCTCCTAGGATGTTCCTTTATTGTGTGACTCTGTTATTCCTTATTAATAAAAATGGTGATTAGTCATCATCCAAAGAGTACTGACCACCCGAGTGCCAGGCATTAGTCTTTTAGTATTTTGTTGAAAACATCTTTAAAATTTATTTTCAAATGACATTTCTTTCTATAGCATACGTATACACATTTTCTACTAGAAACCAGGATGAAGACAAACTTCACTTAACAAAACTACTTCAAGCTCAATCTCTGCAAGAATTAATACACTCTATTATATAACTGATACTAGTTGTTAGTTGAGGAAAAAGAAGTTTCTCATAAAGCTTGGAACAGAAATTTAAAAAATCCTTAGTCACCCTCAACTGAATCATGAACTACAAGCAAATAAAGGAAAAGGTCATATTTCATGACTTGGCTGGTTTAAATAAATAATGTGAAGAACATGATTATTATAGTATATAGTGATTCTGCTCTGTGTCAGAGATAAAGTTTTATGTGAATTTTTTTTTCTAATAGTAAAAGCTAAACGTGACAAGAGATAATTATCATTGGTTTGACAACTGAGTCTAGTCCAAAACCACAACTTTTATTCAGATCATTGAGATTACTGAGTTACGCTTGGTGAATCTCTCTTGGAGGCAATCATGGAACAGCAAGAAAAAGGGAAAGGCAAAAGTGGTTCTAGGGTTCCCTGCCTCATTCCCTACTTTTACCTATTTTAACAATTGGGGTTCCATCTTAAAGTCTGATTGAACAAAGGGTTCCATGGCTAAGACAATTTGACTTTTGAACATCTGTCAAATTACAACAGAGAAATTCAAATTCTTATGGGGAAAATTCTATTAGTTAGATATACTTTAATAAAAAGAAAAGTTTTTATAACATTAACACTAGCCGCTTCAAACCAGTTACTGACATAAATAACAGTATCACAAAATTGAAAAATTATGACTAAAAAAGAATCTTTTTTAGTCATAATTTTTGTTTGGATAGATCCCAAACAAACACACTCACATCCAGAAGCAATAATAGCATGTACATACCACTCAGCATTGGGATGAGAAGTCGAAACCATCTGTGGAAAATCAATCATGGTGATATGGTCATTTCCATCCAAAATGAGATTAAATTCATTAAAATCTCCATGAATCAGCCCATGATTTGCAAGTCTGACAATTAGTTCCATAGCTTCATCATATACTGATGCAGGATCTTCAACATGGTGTATCTGACATCTGAAAGTATTTTAAGCATGAAAACAGGTTATTTGTATTTGTTTATGGTTTTAATGAAAGTATGTATGCATGTGAACATATATAATATTTCCATGCCCTGTCTCCCCAGTATTTTTTTCTCATTCCTATCAGCACACAGATAAAATATCTCCCATCTGTTTAAAAAAATAGCCACACTCTGCTTCAATTCTGTATCTTTTTTCCACTACCTTTCTTTGAACTTTACAGCCAAACTTGTCTATATGTGCTTTTTCCAATTTGTTTCCTCCCACTCTCTAATAAACCCATTGCAAACAGGCTTTCATCCACCTTATTTCAGTGAAATAGCCCTTGTTGAGACTACCAATGACTTCAATGTTGCTAAATTCAGAGGTCAATTCTTAGTCCTCATCGTATGTGGTCTGTCAGCTGACCTCTTTGAAACATTCTCTTCACTTAACTCTTGGGACACCATTCTCTCCAGGTTTTCCCCCTTCCTCATAGATCGTACCTTCTTGATCTTTTCTTTTAGTAGTTCATTTTTTTCCCTTGACCTCTAAATTCTGGAATTCCTCAAAGGTCAAGCCTATGACCTTCTATTTTCTCTTATTTAGACTCACTTTTGGTGATCTCATCTAGGCAAATGGTTTAAATACCACATATACACTGATTGTAACCTAGACTTCTCGAACTCCCAGGCATCTCAAACTTACCATGTCCAAAATGGAATCTCTGATTCTGTCCCACCCTCCAACTCCTCCAAAATGCTCTTCCTGTAGCTCTCCTGTTTCTGTACATGGCAGCTTTCTCCCTCCAGTTAATTTGCCACTCAGGCCAAAAACCTTGGTGTCACCATTGACTCATCCCTTCCTTCACATCCATATCCAATCCCAAATCATGTTGGTTCAACCTGCAGAACACATTCAGAATCTGGCCACTTTTCATCACCTTCACGACTATCACTGTAATCAGAACTACAACTATTTCTTCCCTAGATTATGATAATAGCCTCCTAACTTGTCTTCCTAA
The DNA here is from genome assembly GCA_963573385.1 of Cacajao melanocephalus. Taxonomy (NCBI): domain Eukaryota; kingdom Metazoa; phylum Chordata; class Mammalia; order Primates; family Pitheciidae; genus Cacajao; species Cacajao melanocephalus. Next base: position 16,525 of record CAUYLG010043147.1, read on the forward strand.
TTCTGTCTTTGTCTAATTCTGTCTTTGTCTCCTCAGAGTCTATTAATTCAGCAGGCAGAGTGACCCTCTTAAAACGCTGAGATCACTTCTCTGCTCAAAATACTCCCACTCCAATGACTTCTAATCTGAATCAAAATTTGATAAGGTTTTACCTTATCAGTGAGACTTTTCCTGACCACCCTACATAAGACAGTAGTCTCCTGTCCCCAGTAAGTACTTCCTTTCTCCCTTACTCTTTATTTTTATCCATAGTGCTTACTAACAACTCATATACATTTCCTTTAGTCCATACTGTCAGAATAAAACTGAGTTTTTAATCTGTCTTTGAGTCTACTCCTTTAAATCAATTTTTCAATTCCCAGAGGCAGCATTTCATTAACTAAAAAAATTTTTATTAGAAACCCTGAAACTTAAATTTATTTCTCAGAATTCATGGCTTTAAGAATAATGAATACTTACAGTGGATAACCATTTATGAGTTCCATGACCACTGCGTGACGATTGTAATCAACTGGCTTTGGAACTGGAAATTTTCTCTCATACAATGCCTAAAACATAGCAAAACAGGTATAAGCTAATGAAGAGGTCATTACTCTTTAAAGAACAATAAAAGTAAACATACCTTTCTATAGCAAGAAGAAAAACACACAGTCGTTTATAAAATTATAGTTAACACAGGGTTATTTATGAATAGCTTATTTATTGACTGTGCAGAATAAGCCATACATAAAAAACAAATTTTAAACAAAAGTTTGAATTCATTTTTCTGCCAAAAATGAACATTTACAAAATTGAGTGTTAAAAAGTTTCTAAACACTCTATATAGTGTTAAAAAGCCCCCAAGCTTACAATCTCTTAGGGGTATATCCTTTCCTATTTTGTAATTCTCTGACATTTGTTGAAACGTGCTCAAAATATTCAAATTAGAAACAAATTGTAATTTAGGAAATACTCATCTTCTGACATATTAGGAAATGAGGCATTCTAAGAGATCAGACATTTTGGTTTATAGGGCACTGACCTTTTTCTCCAGACCACAATATGCAATATAAATCTATTATGTGAAAAACATATACACTGTTGTAGTCTGAGTCACTGCGTTATTTAAGACTATCCATACATCTTTTCCCCTAAGCTTACTGTCTTCAACCTTACTGTTTACAAAGCCCTGCTATTAATTCCTTGAAGTATAGTAGGTGTTCACCTTAGATTTATGCCCTTTGACATTTAAAACACTAGTATTAGGAATGGTAAAAACTGCAATTACTTTTGCACCAACATAGTGTAAGGAGGCATTTGTAATTTATACCTCATTATTCCACCACTGTTCTAGTTCTTGCCATCATACCTATCCTATTCTATGTACCAATACCAGACTAACCTGCTGATGCCAATACTCCATTTAAAAAATATACATTGGCTGTAAGTGTTATTTTCAGTTTGAACAACTCTTCCTGGTTTTCAAAATTCTTTAATCCACTTGCACAGTCCTACTTCTCCCAATATTCTCTCCAATACACACCAAGAAATGCAGTCAGAACAGTCACCTCAGTGTCACCTAAACACATAGGGCTCACATATATTCACGTATTTGCCCACATTGGCTTCTCTGCCAAAATACACTGTCTTAGAGTCAAGTAATATCCAAACGTCATGGCTCCACTCAACTCCTACTCACTATCTGAAACTTCCTTCATCAACTATTCTATCACTTACTGAAGTTTCTCTAAACTCAGTATATAATTTTTGTAAAAAAATTGTTCTTAGACTTGCAGTGGTGGCTCATGCTTATAACCCAAGTACTTTGGGAGACTGAGGTGGGTGGATCTCTTGAGCCCAGGGGTTTGAGAGCAGCCTGGGCAACACAGCAAGATCATGTCTCTGCAAAGCAGGCATAGTAGCACATGTCTGTGGTCAAGATACTTGGGAGGCTGAGGCGGGAGGATAGCTTGAGCCCAGGAGGTCAGGGCTACAGTCAGCTGTGATCATGCTACTGCATTCCAGCATGGGTGAGACTGGGACCTTGTCTCAAAAATAAATAGATAGATAGATTCTTTGTTTCATATGTGTTTCTGTTATATTCTCAACTTTAAGACACAGATTGTACTGGTTATTTCTTTGGCATCCACTCCTTTACCCTACACTGCCCCATCAATTAATTTCAAAAGGCTGTCTCTCTTACCTTCTGTGAACAAGAACCAAACTACTTCCCACTTCCCAGTGATTTTTATTTGCTTTGTTTTTAAGTAATTTTTTTTCAACATAGACCATTTGGAACATAACTTGGCAGATCAACAGCAAGTGATAACCTTAAACATTGTATTTGTCTAGAACTTGTGCTATACCCTAGACCTCATGCTATAGCCTAATCTTTATCTTATTGTTTCTCTCTTACGAAAAATCAATATATTTAAGGAATGTATTTATGTGCAACCAGATTCCATTCCTATACCTTCAATATAAACATTCTGAAAAACACCTTCTACAGTTTTGGGAAAATGTGTAATGATCCTTATCAAGCTGCTAATTTACTATTACAAGACATAAACTATTAGTGTAAGACAATAAATACACAATATGTATGGTATCAGTATTACTAGTTTATACTGCCTTAAGAAATCTCCCATGATTAGTAAACATTTAAGCATACAATATAACCTACTCAAAGAACAACAAATTGAATCCTCAAGAAAGAGGTGTTTACACACTGTGCCAATCTTCAATTCAAATTTTTTTTAAAAAATGAAGATAAATTATGACAAATCCTATTGGCAGAATAATGAAAACACAGTATTATCTTTTGTTTAACCTAGTTATTATTGAATATATTTTATTTGGATATTTAACAAATCTATGCTGAACTTAATTTTGAAGACAAAAAGTTAAAAATAGAAGATTTTCTTTAATGTCAGAATAGAGTACAAATGTAGTTCATCAGTACCATAAAATATGTAGTCAAGTTCCAATACTTGGGAAAACTGCAGAGGTAAGCAAACCTGAAGTAAAATGAATAGGCCTAACCCTGAGAAAACCATCTTTGCGAGTATGGCATTTCATCTGCAGGGTTAAGTATTTGTTTTCTATTTGTACAAATGTATGAGGTACATGTAACATTTTGTTAAGTATATATGAGTAGTGATCAAGTTAGGGTATTTAGTATGTTCATCTCCTGAGTAAAATACATTTTGTTTACTATAGTCGCCCTACTCTGCTATCAAACATTGAACGTATTCCTTCTAACTGCATGTTTGTACCCTTTAACCCACTTCTCTTCATCTTTACCTCTTAGAAACTAAAGTTTTTTACCTTTTTTTTTTCTGAGACAGAGTTTTGCTCTGTCGCCCAGGCTTGAGTGCAGTGGCATGATCTTTACTCACTGTAACCTTGGTCTCCTGGGTTGAAGTGATTTTCCTGCCTCAGTCTTCCAAGTAGCTGGGATTACAGGTGCCCACCACCACGCCTGGCTAATTTTTGTGTTTTTAGTAGAGATGGGGTTTCACCTTGTTGGCCAGGCTGGTCTCCATTACCTCAAGTAATCTGCCCGCCTCAGCCTTCCAAAGTGCTGGTATTACAGGCATGATCCACTGCGCCCAGCCCATTTTTACCATTTTTAATATTCATATAAGTCTATAAATGACGTTTGTTCCATTATGTGAAACAAAAAAACTAGCCAACTTATCTGAGACACTAAGGTTTCCACGGATGGTAATTACTTGGTGTTTTCAATTAGAAACAGACATATATATAGTTATATGTATTGAATAGAGATATATACACCCACACATAAATATTTGTGAGGTAACAGCATCATTAACTATTTTTGGTTCTTCCATCTTGTCAATATTATAGAATGTGTTGCCCTTATGCATTAATAACAATTTAAAATACCTTAACATAGAAGGGAATCACTTAAAAGAGCCCAAATAATCGACAGAATTATTTAGGGATTGAGCCTGTCTGTAGGCATTGAGTCTGAGGTTAGAGAGATGTGGGGACAACAGAATGACACTTGACATTAAGGCCTTTGAGACACATGTATTATTTGGCTAAAACATGTCTGACTATAAAATAAATACCTTCATATAGGCAAATTCCTTCATGGCAGAGAGACGAGATAAATAAAGCCAAGAAACATTATGCCTATGTTTATGATAATCACGTTTGTTTTTCAGATTTCGAAACGAGGTTCTTCCTAGTCTGTGAAGCTTTAAGGCAAATTGCTGTCCTTCTTCATTTGCAACAATGTAAATATCTAGAGACAAGATTTCAAAAAAAAAAAATCATTATTACACGTTTATTCCAATCACGTAAAACAATTCTAACTTTGTCTAATTTTATTTGTATCAAAAATGTCATTTTTCCTAAAAAGGCTGAATATCCCTTATCTAAAACTTTCAGACCAGAAGTGTTCTGAATTTTGGAATATTTGGACATAAATAATGAGAAATCTTGGAAGTTATTAGAAGAAAATTCCTGGTATAAATGAATTTTCAGTGACAGACTTTCAGAGAAAATAATAACCTACTAATTAAGGGTACCTTCTGATTTGTATTGCTTCCAACCAACTTTCCAATTTACTGTTTAGTTGGAAAAAAGGGAAAATTAAAAGAAAATATGCTTTCTGAAGGGAAAACATAAATTAAAGCAAAGCAAATACTTTCCACAGTACTATCAGCACTTACCTGATTCTTTGCCAACACCCAGCTGGTTTCCAACAGACTCAACTACTTGCCTAGAAGAAAGTGTTTTCAAAGCTAGGTAATCATATCCTGCATTTGTCAACCGATAGCCCTGGACAGCTATACAAAATCAAAGGAGAAAAACCATGTTTCAGTTACACCGTATAACCAAGTCACATAAGTTCAACTCAAAAGAAAGATTTAACAATGAAAAGTCTTTATTGGAAGACTCGGGCTCACAAACTTCCCGTTTCTTCCCATAATTTGCATTACTTCTCCGGTGTACTGTTAATCAAAGTGTGACCTACAGACTGAGGTCTATAAGTGTTTGTGATGAGATAAACGGAGGCATTTAAGTTCAGTTTTTACATTAATTTGACCTAGAATTTATGTCTGTTTTTGTATATCTGTTATCCATTTCATTTTTCTAGTATTTTTTTTTTATTTTATAAAATAAGGATCTGTGACAGGTTGGAAAAAACTAATCCCTCACCACAGACGGTGTGAGAAGTAATTCTCTAGAGTATGACTGCTGATTGTATTTTCCAAAGATGGTAGCCACAATATCTCTATCCTACATGCTCTTCTGCAGTACCTACATGCTCTTCTGCAGTTCTGTGGTACCCTACACGCTCTTCTGCGGTACCCTACATGTTCTTATTACTACTCTTTCTCCACTTCTTTTTGACCTGGGAGTGTCCTGTGATTGTTTTGATTAGTAGGATATGGCAGAAGTATGGTCTTCATCTAATGCTTTACTAGTCTGGCAACTTCTACGTCTTGCCTTTTGGAACACTTGCTCCAGGGGAAACCAATTACCTGAAAAATCACAAATGGTGCCTCAAAATACTTACTTTTGGTACGCTCCCAAGCTATGAGTTTATGTTTCACTAATTCTCTTAAAACTTTATTACAGCCACCATGTTTAAGGCTGGCTATAGAAGCAATCAAACTGCCAGGAACAATTTCATGGTTCTTCATGCCCATTTCAACCTGAAATTAAAGGAATCATTATGTAATCATAATCAACACAAAATTTATCTATCAAAAGCCTGCTAAGAAATGAACTTCTCCTTGAAACTTTCCTGACTATGCTGTTCTCCAAATAATTCTGAGACATAATCACTTCCATCTCTGAAATTATTTTAAAATTGCAATTTGAGATCTAATCACTGGTATTTGTATTGTCTTTCCATTTCAAGAGTAGGAATTTTGAGTGCTAGACTTACTGATGATATTTGGGAAATGCTAAAATATTTGATAACATCTAAACATTTGTCTTTAAAAACTACAGATATGCAGGTATTTATTAAGCAGGTATTTAATGAGAAGGTACTACATGTAGGCATTGTAGAGGATTAAAAAATATATATATAAACACTTTTTACCCCTGAGGAATTTTTATGATGGAAATTTTTAAAAATGGTATACATCTAAGTTTATTAGAAGGTAAGTGATTAGTGCTTAAAAAGGTAGCTCAGGGCAAATGAATACTTCTAGCTGAGGGATCAGTTCCAAGAAAGATGCAAAACTAGAGACTGACTTTTAAAAGATGTGGGCATACAGAGAAAACAGACAAGGGGATATTAGCAAAAGAAAAAGATTTAAAAATGGCACATATGCAAGAAAGTATTGACCACAGAGAACAGCTGAGAACAATGGCAGCTCAGATGGGATAGCACATAGAGTTCATGCAAAGGCGGCTGGAAGATACTTCTAGGATACAGAAGGCATTGAAATGTAGACCAAGGAATTTTATATTTTACCCTGAGGAAAGCAGGAAACTCTTGAAGATGTTTAGGAATGGAATATACATGAACAGGATTATTTTAAGGACATTAATCTACCAGAAATATGCAAATTAGAGATGGCAAAATATGAAGGGGTACTCTGGGGAACTAAGACGGAAGTCCAACTCAGAGGAAAGAGCAACCAGAACAGGGCAAGCGGTAGTGGTACTGGAAGGAATTAAAGATCTTTAGGAAGTATTACGGGAGAGCTTGGCAATTCGATGCCAAGGGTATGAAAGGTAAAGGTAGAGGGAAGAGTAAAGGGAATGAAAAGCCACAGCTGGAAGTAAAGAGGAAAAGGAAGTTTTAAGATTATATATATATATGTCTTTACAGAGTTTGGGAAAAGAGAAAGAGGGTAAAAAAAATTGAATTTAGTTTGAGCACACAGAGTCAAGTAAAAATGTTTGAAGGAAAATTGGAAAGGGGTCTGCACTTTTGAATGAAGTTGTAATTAGAAGGAAAAATCATCAATTATTTTATAGAGGTGAGAGTTGAAGATGTGAAACTTTTCACAGCTGGTAGGAAGCTCAGGATCAGAGAAGTTTCCAGGCCACAGAGATGTGAGCATTTCTCTTAAGCACAAGACGAACAGCAGCAGAAAAGAAAATCATTAGAAGACGGGGCCTTTGCTCTATTTGGGGTTAGGTAAGCTTCCAAACAGCTTTTTAAAAATCCAACTCTGATGCTATGTTCTCCATTCCCAACTTCTGCCATGTCCCGGGTCCCAGAGAGTGCCTGCTCAGATCCCAGAAAACTTCGAGGAACAGGAAGAACACAGTGGGAAGAAACAGGGAGAATAGGAACGGCGGGTTCCTTACCGCGGTCAAGACCCTGAAGTCATCTCGGCTCATGTAACGCAACTTGGCCACATTCACCTTCCCCATGGCTGCCTCAGTCGGGACCCAGACGCCTCTCACACGACAGCCGGAAAGCGCAGAGCACGTCGCTATTCCGGCCTCTCACGCACTTTACAGCCGCCAAATGGTTCACGCATGCGCTGTATCTTATTATAGGTCCTTGTTAATAGCTAGAAGAGCTAATCTCATTGGTATAAGAAAATAAAACTACTTGCAGATTTTATGAAGCATATAGTATGAAACAAGGGAGCATTTTATTTTTGAGAAATTTTTGCGTTGTGGCTGAGTTGACGGAGTGCAGATGTTCTCCACAATATGCCTTTTTTCTCCATATCTGTCAGGACTTACTGCCTGAATGACGCGTGCCGCCTCACAGAGCAAAGTGGTAACTTAACAGGGGGAGCAAATTTTTCCCGCAAGCAGCTAGATTAGGCAAAGTGACTGCTAACCTGAGCCACAGTCCAGACAACCAAATCTGTTAAAGGTAAATAGGACTGTAATCACACAAGCACGCCCTCTACTCCTAATTGCGCCAGCTCCGGACAGTCCCGGAGCGGGTGGTTAAATGGAACTCTCCTTGCGCTTGCTAAGTACTTCTCTTAAATTGTCCGCCAGGCTTCGGAGTGCAGGCGCAGTTTGGGGTTGGGGGTTTAAGGTGAGACGTGGAGAGCGCCGCGGTCCTTATTCTCAGGGAAGTGGGCATTTTGATAGTTAAGCCTGGCCTGCGCGGGTAGGACTTTGAGGTCCCAAGAGCAGTTTAAGGATTTTAGAATAGTTACCTATGCTGGCTCTGAAACTCCGGAGCGGGACTGTAAGCTAGTTGTACCCCGACAAAGAGGATGACTATGATCTGCCCTGTGTTTCCAGCTAGGATGGATAGTGCTCTGAAATCACAGAATGGAAAAGGAAAAACAGCCTTTTATTCCCTCTATATTCAAGCCTTTGGCTGCTTTTTACTTGAATGCAGGATATCTTTGATTGACCGTATTCAACCAATGAACATCTCCATTTAAATGAAATTTTTCTTTCTGTACTTGTTAGAGAAACTCGAGCCAAGACGAACAGAGAGAGACTGAGAGACACAAGATAATCTCTTTATTGGAGCTCCAGTTAACAGTGACTTTACTGCCCGTAATTGCTGCCAGCCCCGCACTAAGGAAAATAACTTGCTTACATAAATTTTGGCGCAGGACGATAAGGCAGGAAAAAAAGAGGTTTAAACAAAGGCAGTTAGTCATTGATTTGTGACAAGTTTTACAGCCTTGAGAATACATACACTCTAAGCGGTATCTCATTCCCCTCACTGGCAGCTGGGGAAGAAAACAGGTTTTAACAGAAATATGCTTGTGGGCTGAGGGTACAAAAATATGTTTAGGTGCCTTATCTTGGGAGGAGGAGGTTATGGTGGGTCTGCTTTAACTGCGGGCAATTTTAGGCTGGGAGGGTTGCTCCTCTGTTCTTTATGATTATTTTTGTAGCCTAGTCTTAAAGCTTATTATCTATTAAAAGTTAATTTCTATTTTTATTTTTCCTTCTCATACTTACATAAGAAGACATAAAAATGATTTATTATTTTATTTTTATTTTTTGAGACAGAGTCCTGCTCTTTAGCCCAGGCTGAAGTACAGTGGCTCCATCTCAGCTCACTGCAACCTCCGCCCCACTAATTCAAGCAATTCTCCTCCCTCATCCTCCTGAGTAGCTGGGATTATAGGCGTGCACCACCACCCGGCTAATTTTTCTATTTTTAGCAGAGACAAGGTTTCACCCTGTTGGCCTGGCTGATCTCAAACTCCTAGCCTCAAGTGATCTGCCTGCCTCAGCTCCCAAAGTGCTGGGATTACAGGCATGAGCCACCACGCCTGGCTGAAAAGTTTTTAAAGAAACCAAGTGACTAACTTTATTAGTACAAATTTATGGGGTACGTGAGAATTTTTCTACATGTATTTGGGGTGTCTGTCATCCAAATACAATATATTTTTGTTTAACTATAGTTACCCTATACTACTATCAAACATTAATATATTCCTTCTATCTGACCGCATATTAAAAAAAAATTTTTAGTATGACCTTGGAAGCACAGACAACAAAAGCAAAATAGACAAATGAGGTGTAATCAAACTGAAAAACTTGTGCACAGCAAAGGAAATGATTAACAAAGTAGAGAGAAAACCCATAGAAGGGGAGAAAAATATTTGCAAACCATACCTCTGATAAAGGGGTTCGTATCCAAAATGCATAAAGAACTCAAAATATTTAAAAAATGGGCAAAGGACCTGAATAGACATTTATCAGAGATGACACAGAAATGGCTAATAGATACATGAAAAAGTGCCCAGCATCACTAATCATTAGGGAAATGGAAATTATAACTACAATGAAATATCACCTCAAACCTGTTAGGATGTTTTTTATAAAAAGGATGAAAATAAGTGTTGTGGTGGATACAGAGAAAAGGATACTTTTAGGCATTGTGGGTGGGAATGTAAATTAGTATGACCATTATAGAAAATTGTGTAGTGGGTCCTCAAAAATAGAATTGCCTTGTGATTCAGCAATCCCATTTCTGAGTATATGTCCAAAGGAAATGAAATCAATATGTCAAAGAAATATCTGCACTCCCCTATTCATTGCAGCATTATTCACAATAGTGGAGATACGGAATGAACCTAAGTATCCATGGACAGATGAATAGATAAAGAAAATTTGCTATATATACATAATGGAATATTATTCAGTCTTAAAATGAAAGATATTCTGTCATTTGCAACAATGTGGAAAAACCTGGAGGACATTATGCTAAGGAAAATAAGCCAGGCACAGAAAGACAAATAGCATGATTTCACTTATATGCGGAATCTTAAAAAGGTTGGACTCATAATAGTGGAGAGTGGAATGATGGTTACCAGAGGCTGGGAGTAGGCAGAGAGGGAGACGATGGGGAATTGCTGGTTGAAGGGTATAACGTTTCAGATAGACAGGAGGAATAACTTTTGTGAACCATTGCATAGCAGGGTAACTATAGTGAATAATAAGGTACATTTCAATATAACTAAGTAAATTTCAAATGTTTCACCACAAAAAGTGATAAGAAAGTGAGGTGGATATGTTTAATGGCTTGATCATTTTATTTTATTTTTATTTTGATAGGTTTTTTGGAGAACAGGTGGTATTTGGTTACATGGATAAATTATTTAGTAGTGATTCTGAGATTTTAGTGTGCCCATCACCCAAGCAGTGTACTCTGCATCCAATGTGTAGTTTTTTAATCCTTCACTCCCCCTTCCTGCCCTTTCTGCCTGAATCCACAAAGCTCATTGTATCATTCTTATGGCTTTGCATCCTCACAGCTTAGCTCCCACTTAATGAGTGAGAACATAGGATGTAAGTTTTCTATTCCTGAGTTACTTCACATAGATGGTCTCCAATTCCATCCAGGTTGCTACAAATGTCACTATTTAGTTCCTTTTTATGCCTGAGTAGTATTCCCTGGTCTCTCTCTCTCTCTCTCTCTCTATTTCTCTCTCTCTCTCTCTCTCTCTCTCTCTGTGTGTGTGTGTGTGTGTGTGTGTGTGTGTGTGTGTGTGTATCACATTTTCTTTATCCAATTGACTTATGGACATTTGGGTTGGTTGCATATTTTTGCAACTGCAAATTGTGCTTCTATAAACATGCATGTGCAAGTATCCTTTTCGTATAATGACTTCTTTTCCTCTGAGTAGATATCCAGGAGTGGGATTGCTGGATCAAATGGTAGATCTACTTTCAGTTCTTTAAAAAATCTCCATACTGTTTTCCATAGGGGTTGTACTAGTTTGCATTCCCACCAGCAGTGTAAAAGTGTTCTCTTTTCACCACAACCATGCCAACATCTATTATTTTTTGATTTTTGTATTATGGCCATTCTTGCAGGAATAAGGTGGTATTGCATCATGGTTTTGATTTGCATTTCCCTGATCAATGGTGATGTTGAGCATTTTTTCATATGTTTGTTAGCCATTTATATATCTTCTTTTGAGAATTGTCTATTCATGTCCTTAGTCCACTTTTTCATGGAATTGTTTATTTATTTTTGCTTGCTAATTTGTTTAAGTAAGTTCCTGGCAGGTTCTGGATAGTAATCCTTTGTCAGATACATAGTTTGCTAAGATTTTCTCCCACTCTGTGAGTTGTCTGTTTACTCTGCTGATTATTTCTTTTGTTGTGCAGAAGCTTTTTAGTTTAATTAAATTCCATCTAATTATCTTTGTTGTGTTGCATTTGCTTTTAGGTTCTTTGTCATAAAGTCTTTGCCTGAGCCAATGTCTAGAACGTTTTTCTGATGTTCTAGGATTTTTATGGTTTCAGGTCTTAAATTTAAGTCTTTTATCTATTTTGTGTTGATTTTGTATAAAGGGGAGAGGAGGATCCAGCTTCATTCTTTTTCATGTGGCTTGCTAATTATCACAGCACCATTTGTTGAATAGAGTGTCCTTTCCCCACTTTATGTTTTTATTTGCTTTGTTGAAGCTGTAAGTATTTGGCTTTATGTCTGGGTTCTCTTTTCTGTTCCATTGGTCTATATAACTATTTTTATACCAGTACCATGCTGATTTGGTGACTATAGCATCATAGTATAGTTTGAAGTTGGGTAATGTGATGCCTCTGGACTTTCCAGGAATTTGTCCATTGGTGATCATTGGTAAAAAACCTAAAAGATTAAGTTTTTTAGTTTCTGCATGTAAAGATGTTCACAGTAGCCTTGAATGATCTTTTGGATTTGTGTGGTGTCAGTTATAATATCTCTTATTTTGTTTCTTATTGAGCTTATTGGTATTTTCTCTCTTTTTTTCTTGGTTAATATTGCTAATGGTCTATAAATTTTATTTATTTTTTCAGAGAACCATATTTTGGTTTCATTTATCTTTTGTATTGTTTTATTTTTGTTTCAATTTCATTTATTTCAGCTCTGATCTCGGCTATTTCCTTTCTTCTGCTGGGTTTGTGTTTGGTTTGTTCTTTTTTCTTTAGTTCCTGGAGGTATAAACTTAGATTGTCTGTTTGTGCTCTTTCAGACATTTTAATCTTGGTATTCAGTGCAATGAAGTTTCCTCTGAGCATGGCTTTTGCTGTATCCCAGGAGTTTTGATAGGTTATGTCACTATTATCAGTCAGTTCAAAGAATTTTTAAATTTCCATCTTGATTTCATCGTTGACCCAGTGATCATTCAGGAGCAGGTTATTTAATTTCCATGTATTTGCATGGTTGTGATGGTTCTTTTTGGAGTTGATTTCCAATTTTATTCCACTGTAGTCTGAGAGAATACTTGATCTAATTTTGATTTTCTTATATTTATTGAGACTTGTTTTGTTGCCTATCATATGGTTTATCTTGGAGAATGTTCCATGCACTGATGAATAGAATGTATATTCCACAGTTTTTGGGTAGAATGTTCTATAAATATCCGTTAAGTCCATTTGTTCTAGGGTATAGTTTAAGTCCATTGTTTCTTTGTCGACTTTCTGTCTTGATGGCCTGTCCAGTACTGTCAGTGGAGTATTGAAGTCCTCCACTACGATTGTGTTGCCATCTATCTCATTTCTTAGGTCTAGTAGTACTTGTTTTATAAATTTGGGAGTTCCAGTGTTAGGTGCATATATATTTAGGATTGTGATATTTTCCTGTTGGACTAGTCCTTTTATCATTATATAATGTCCCTCTTTGTCTTTTTTACTGTTGTTACTTTGAAGTCTGTTTCCTCTGATATAAGAATAGCTACTTCTGCTTGCTTTTGGTGTCGATTTGTGTGGAATCTCTTTTTCCACACCCTTTACCTTTAGTTTATGTGAGTCCTTATGTGTTAGGTGAATCTCTTGAAGGCAGCAGATAGTTGATTGGTGAATTCTTATCCATTCTGCCATTCTGTATCATTAAGTGGAGCATTTAGGTCATTTACATTCAATGTTAATGAAAATGAGGTTGCCTGAATACCTGCTGTTAATCTGATAGATTTTTCTTTGTAGATCACCTGATGATACTTTTGCCTCACAACTCTTAAGGTTCTTTCCTTTGCCTTGACTTTAGATAACCTGATGACTGTGCCTAAGCAATGATCTTTCTGCAATGAATTTCCTAGGTATTTTCTGAGCTTCTTGTATTTATTTGGATATCTAGATCTCTAGCAAGGCCAGGGAGACTTTCCTCTTATTCATTCCCTTAAAAATGTTTTCCAACTTTTAGATTTCTCTTCTTCCTCAGGAACGCCAATTATTCTTAGGTTTGGTTGTTTAACATAATCCCAAACTTCTTGGAGGTTTTATTTATTTTTCTGAATTCGTTTTTCTTTGTCTTTGTTGGATTGGGTTAATTTGAAAGCATTGTTGTTGAGCTCTGAAATTCTTTCCTCTACTTATTTGATTCTATTGCTGAAACTTTCCAGTGTATTTTGCGTTTCTCTAGGTTTGTCCTTAATTTTCAGAAGTTAAAATTGTTTTTTATTTATGTGATCTATTTCTGTGGAGATTTTTTTGCATTTATATCCTGTATCATTTTTATTTCTTTAAGGTGGTATTCACTTTATTCTGGTGCCTCCATGAATAGCTTAATAATTGACCTTTTGAATTCTTTTTTTGGCAATTCAGAGATTTCTTCTTGGCTTGGATCCATTGCTTGTGAGGTAGTGTGATATTTTGGGGTGTTAAAAAACCTTGTTTTGTCATATTACCAGAATTGTTTTTCTGGTTCCTTCTCATTTGGGTAGACTATGTGAGAAGAAAGGTCTAGGGCTCAGGGGCTATTGTTCAGCTTGTTTTGCCCTACAGGGTGCTCCCTTGATGTAGTGCTCTCCCCTTTCCCCTCGAGATGGGGATTCCTGAGAGCTGAACTGCAGTGATTGTTATTTCTCTTCTGGGTCTAGCCACCCAGTGGAGCTACCAGGCTCTGGGCTGGTACTGCAGCATGTCTGCAAAGCATCCTGAGATGTTATTCATCTTCAGGTCTCTCAGCCATGGATACCAGCACCTACTCTGGTGGAGGTAGCAGGAGAGTTAATTGGACTCTATGAGGATCCTTGGTTGCAGTTTTGTTTAGTTCACCGGTTTTGTGTTGTTTGGCCTCCAGCCAGGAGGTGGTGCTTTCAAGAGAGCATCAGCTGCATAGTATAGGCAGGATACAAGCTTGCCTTAGGATTGCCTGAATAAGTATTGAGGCTTTTTAGGTGGTGGTTGGGCCCATAAATCTCCCAAGAGATTATGTCCTTTGTCTTTGGATATCAGGGTGGGTAGAGAAAGACCATCAGGTGGGGGCAGGGTTATGTGTGTCTGAATGCAGATTTTCCTTGTGTGTGGCTTGCTACATCTGCTGTGGGGGATGGGGTGTGGTTCTGAGGCTTGATTATGGCTGCCTCTGCTGCGTCATACAGATTACTACAGAAGTGGGGGAAAGCCAGCAGTGACAGGCCTCATCACACAGCCTGAAAGGCCAGTCTCATTCCCACCTTGCCCCACCGACAGCACTGAGTTTATTTCCAGGCAGCTGGTCAGCAGGGCCGAGAACTTGCCCCACGCTACAAGCCTACCTGCTGAGAAAACAAGCAGGGCTTTCAGGTTTCCTGCCTCCCCACAGGCTGCAGTTTCTGTGCTTTTATCTGTACTCCCAGCTCGCCTCCTCCCTGGGATCTGTCCAGGAAACTTCATGTTCAGTCGAAAATGTTACGAAGTTTGTCTGGAAATTTCCTTCTCCCTGTGGTCTTTCTGTAATTCCACTAGCAGCTCTACTCAAGGACTCCCTGTGAGACAAAGTCAGGAATGGCTTCCTTGGGAACCAGCACTACCCACGGGGCTCTTCCTGCTGCTTCCTCTACTTCTCTATTTCACTTGGCTCTAAATTTATCTTGACTTCAGGTAAAGTCACATTCTCCCATGATCTAAATCTTCACATTCCCCAGTGAGGATATGTGTTCAGAGGTGGACATTCTCCCTCTCACACTTTGGGCACTCACAGTTTTCTGGCTGTCTCATGGAGACTGCCGTGGCAAGCTGCTTCATTCAAAGTGTCTGTGGATCCTCTTGGTTTTCCTGGTGTTTTCCTGTTGTAGTTCTTGAAGCAAAAGTTCATAATGTGAGTGTCTGCATGCTGCTCTGTCCATCTGAGTGGGAGGTGCAACTTAGTTCTGCCTCCTATCTGCCATTTTCCCCAGTAGATCTGTTTGGATCATTTTACATTGTATACATGTATCAAAACATCACATTTTACCTTGTAAATGTATATGATTATGATTTATCAGTTAAAAATAATAAAATATTTGGTTAAGATTTGTTTTATGAAAATAATATATTTTCATTTTGCAAATAGAAAATAATATCACACTAGTAGATACTCATTTTAAAACTGTATCTCCCAAACTCTTTGTAAGGCTTATTGTCGAGCTTAAAATTAGGAAACTGAGGCCAGTATAAGGAAAACTAAATTCCAGTTTATTCAGCTCCCGGGTGAGGTTCTGTGGTCCAGAGAAGGGGCCAGAGAAGTCGTGCCCGGCCGTTCTGGGCGTGGGGTTTTATAGGGGGTGAGGGCAGTAGATTGGTCAGTGGGGAAACAAAGCATGGGCAACTGCATTGGTCATAGAGAGACTGGACCTGGACTTGGCAAGTTGC
>CAUYLG010043148.1:0-29124 GCA_963573385.1 Cacajao melanocephalus
TGTGCAGGCAGACAGTGACTAGGCTACCTCCTTGCTGGGCAGGGCCTCTCTGAAAAAAGGCAGCAGCATGTCAGGAACTTATAAATAAAGCCCCACCTTCCCAGGACAGAGCACCTGGGAAAAAAGGCACTTATGAGATCTGCTGCAGCAGACTTAAATGTACCTGCCCAGCAGCTCTGAATGGAAAAACAGAGCTCACAGCTCAGCACTTGAGCTCCTATAAGGGACAGACTGTCTCCTTAAACAGCTCCCTGACCCCTGTATATCTAAAGAGACACCTCATAAGGGAGAGCTCAGGCTGACATCTGGCGTGTATCCTTCTGGGATGAAGATAACAGAAGAAGAAACTGACAGCAACCCTTACTGTTCTGTAGCTGCCACAGGTGATCCCCAGGCAAGCAGGGTCTGGAGTGGACCTCCAGCAGTCCTACAGCAGAGGGGCCTGACTGTTAAAAGGAAAACTAAAAAACAGAAAGAAATAACTTCATCATCAACAAAAAGGACAACCACTCAGAGACCCCATCCGAAAATCACCAACTACAAAGACCACAAGTAGATGAATACACAAAGATGGGAAGAAACCAGTGCAAAAAGGATGAAAACACCCAAAACCAGAATGCCTCTCACCCTCCAAGGGATCACAGCTCCTCACCAGCAAAGGAACAAAGTTGGATGGAGAATGAATCTGGTGAATTGGCAGAAACAGGCTTCAGAAGGTGGATGATAACAAACTTCTCTGAGCTAAAAGAACATGTTCTAACCCAATGCAAAGAAACTAAGAACCTTGAAAAAAGGTTTGATAAAATGCTAACAAAAATAAACAGCTTAGAGAAGAATATAAATTACATAATGGAAGTGAAAAACACAACACAAGAACTTCATGAAGCATACACAAGTTTCAATAGCCAAATCAACCAAGCCGAAGAAAAGATATCAGAGACTGAAGATCAACTCAATGAAATAAAATGAGAAGGCAAGATTAGAGAAGAAAGAGTGAAAAGAAATGAACAAAGCCTCCAAGAAATACGGGATTATGTGAAAAGAGCTAATCTATGTTTGATAGGTGTACCTGAATGTGATGGAGAGAATAAATCCAAGCTTGAAAACACTCTTCAAGATATTATCCAGGAGAACTTCCCCAACCTAGCAACGCAGGCCAATATTCAAGTCCAGGAAATACAGAGAACACCACAAAGATATTCCTCAAGAAGAGCAACCCCAAGGCACATAATCATCAGATTCACCAGGGCTGAAATGAAGGAAAAAATGCTAAGGGCAGCCAGAGAGAAAGATCGGGTTACTCACAAAGGGAAACCCATCAGACTCACAGCAGAGCTCTCAGCAGAAACCCTACAAGCCAGAAGAGAGTGGGGGCCAATATTCAACATCCTTAAAGAAAAGAACTTTCAACCTAGAATTTCATATCCAGCCAAACTAAGCTTCATAAGTGAAGGAGAAATAAAATCCTTTACAAACAAGCAATTGCTGAGAGATTTCATCACCACTAGGCCTGCCTTACAAGATGTCCTGAAAGAAGCACTAAACATAGAAAGGAACAACCAGTACCAGTCACTCCAAAAACGTACCAAATGGTAGAGAGCATCAACACAATGAAGAAACTGCATGAACTAACAGGCAAGAAAACCAGCTAGCATCAAAATGACAGAATCAAATTCACACATAACAATATTAACCTTAAATGTAAATGGGCTAACTGCCCAAATCAAAAGACACAGACTGGAAAATTGGATAAAAAGCCAAAAACCATTGGTGTGGTGTATCCAGGAAATCCATCTCACATACAAGGACACACATAGGCTCAAAATAAAGGGATGGAGGAAGATTTACCAAGCAAATGGAGAGAAAAAAAAAAAAAAAAAAAAGCAGGAGTTGCAATCCTAATCTCTGATAAAATAGACTTTAAAGCAACAAAGTTCAAAAGAGACAAAGCAGGACATTACATAATGGTAAAAGGATCAATGCAACAAGAAGAGCTAACAATCTTAAATATATATGCGCCCAATATAGTAGCTAAAGCAAGTTCTTAATGACCTAAAAAGAGACTTGGACCCCCACACAATAATAGTGGGAGACTTTAACACTCCATTGTCAATATTAGACCGATCAATGAGACAGAAAATTAAAAAGCATATCCAGGACTTGAACTCATATCTGGACCAAGCAAACCTAATAGACATCTACAGAACTCTCCACCCCAAATCCACAGAATATACATTCTTCTCAGCACCACATCACACCTCTTCTAAAATTGTCCACATAATTGTAAGTAAATTACTCCTCAGCAAATGCAAAAGAAGGGAAATCATAACAGTCTCTCAGACCACAATGCAATCAAATTAGAACTCAGGAATAAGAAAATAACTCAGAACTGCACAACTTCATGGAAATTGAACAAATGGCTCTTGAATGTTGACTGGATAAACAATGAAATGAAGGCAGAAATGAAGATGTTCTTCAAAACCAACGAGAATGAAGACACAATATACCAGAATCTCTGGGACACATTTAAAGCAATGTCTAGAGGAAAATTTATAGCAATAAATGCCCACATGAGAAGCAAGGAAAGATCTAAAATTGACACCCTATCATCAAAATTGAAAGAGCTAGAGAAGCAAGATCAAAAAACTTCAAAAGCTAGCAGAAGACAAGAAATAACTAATATCAGACCAGAACTGAAGGAGATAGAGACAAAAAAAGCACTTCAAAAAAATCAATAAATCCAAGAGCTGGTTTTTTGAAAAGGTCAACAAAATAGACAGGCCACTAGCCAATTAATAAAAGAGAAAAGAGAGAAGAATCAAATAGATGCAATAAAAATGATAAAGGGGATATCACCACCAATTCCACAGAAATACAAACTACCATCAGAGATTACTACAAACAACTCTATGCACATAAACCAGTAAACCTGGAAGAAATGGATAAACTCCTAGACACTTGCACCCTCCCAATTCTAAACCAGGAAGAAGCTGAAACCTTGAATAGACCAATAACAGGGTCTGAAGTTGAGGCACCAATTAATAGCCTACCAACCAAAAAAAGCCCAGGTTCAGATGGATTCACAACTGAATTCTACCAAACATACAAAGAGGAGCTGCTACTACTCCTTCTGAAACTATCCCAAGCAATACAAAAGAGGGAATCCCCCCCAAATCATTCGATGAGACCAATATCATCCTGACACCAAAACCCGGCAGAGACTCCACAAAAAAAGAAAACTTCAGGCCAATATCCATGATGAACACAGATGCAAAAGTCAATAAAATACTAGCAAACCGATTGCAGCAGCACATCAAAAAGCTTATCCATCACAATCAAACAGGCTTATTCCCAGGGATGCAAGGCTGATTCAACATACGCAAATCTATAAACGTAACCCACCCCATCAACAGAACCAAAGACAAAAACTACATGATCATCTCAATGATGCAGAGAAGGCCTTTGATAAAATTCAACAGCCCTTTATGCTAAAAACTCTCAATATAAACTAGGTATTGATGGAACATATCTCAAAATAATAAAAGCTATTTATGACAAACCTACAGCCAACATCATACTGAACGGGCAAACACTGGAAGCATTCTCTTTGAAATCTGGCACTATACAAGGATGCCCTCTCTCACCACTCCTATTCAATATAGTATTGGAATTTCTAGCCAGAGCAATCAGGCAAGAAAAAGAAGTAAAGGTATTCATTAGGAAAGGAGGAAGTCAAATTGTCTCTATTTGCAGATGGCATGACTGTATATTTAGAAGACTCCATAGTCTCAGCCCAAAATCTCCTTAAAATGATAAGCAACTTCAGAAAAATCTCAGGATACAAAATCAATATGCAGAAATCATAAGCATTTCGATACACCAATAACAGACTAAAAAAGAACCAAATCAAGAGTGAATTCTCATTCACAATTGCTACAAAGAGAATGAAATACCTAGAAATACAGCTAACAAAAGATGTAAAGGACCTCTTCAAGGAGAACTAGGAACCACTGCTCAAGAAAATGAGAGAGGACACAAACAGACAGAAAAACATTCCATGCTCATGGTTAGGAAGAATCAATATTGTGAAATGGCCATACTGCCCAAAGTAATTTACAGATTCAATGCTATCCCCATCAAGCTACCTACAATCCTCTTCACAGAACTGAAAAAAAACTACCTTAAACTTTATATGGAAACAAAAGAGAGCCTGCATAGCCAAGACAATCCTAAGCAAAAAGAACAAAGTTGGAGGCACCACGCTACCTGACTTCAAACTGTACTACAAGGCTACAGTAATCAAAACAGCATGGTACTGGTACCAAAACAGAGATATAGACCAAGGGAACAGAACAGAGGCCTCAGAGGCAACGCCACACATCTACAACAATCTGATATTTGACAAAAAAACAAAAACAAGCAATGGGGAAAGGATTCCCTGTTTAATAAATGGTGTTGGCAAAACTGGCTAGCCATATGCAGAAAGCAGAAATTGGACCCCTTCCTGACACCTTACACTAAAATTAACTCCAGATGTATTAAAGACTTAAACATAAGACCTAACACCATAAAAACCCTAGAAGAAAACCTAGGCAAAACCGTTCAGGACATAGGCATAGGCAAGGACTTCATGACTAAAACACCAAAAGCATTGGCAACAAAAGCCACAATAGACAAATGGGATCTAATTAAACTCCAGAGCTTCTGTACAGCAAAAGAAACAATCATTAGAGTGAACCGACAACCAACAGAATGGGAAAACATTTTTGCAATCTATGAAGCTGAAAAAGGGCTCATATCCAGAATCTACAGAACTAAAGCAGATTTACAACCAAAAAACCAAACAAACCCATTCAAAAATGGGTGAAAGATATGAAAAGACACTTTTCAAAAGAAGACATTTATGAGGCAAACAAATATATGAAAATATGCTCATCATCACTGGTCATTAGAGAAATGAAAATCAAAACTACACTGAGATACCATCTCACGCCAGTTAGAATGGGATTATTAAAAAATCTGGAGACAGATGATGGAGAGGATGTGGAGAAATAGGAACACTTTTACACTGCTGGGAGTGTAAATTAGTTCAACCATTGTGGAAGACAGTGTGGCGATTCCTCAAGGACCTAGAAGTAGAAATTCCATTTGACCCACCAATCCCATTACTGGATATATACCTAAAGTATTATAAATCATTCTATTATAAAGACACATGCACACATATGTTCACTGTGGCACTGTTTACAATAGCGAAGACCTAGAACCAACCCAAATGACCACTGATGATAGACTGGACAAGGGAAATGTGGCACATATACACCATAGAACACTATGCAGCCATAAAAAATGATGAGTTTGTGTCCTTTGTAGGGACATGGATGAATCTGGAAACCATTATTCATCAAACTGACACAAGAACGGAAAATCAAACACCGCATATTCTCACTCACAGGTGGGTGTTGAACAATGAGAACACATGGACACAGGGAAGGGAGCATCACATACAGGGGTCTGTTGCAGGGGAATAGGGGAAGGACAGCAGGGGGCAGGGAGGTTAGGGAGGGATAACAAGGGGAGAAATGCCAGATATAGTATAGATGACAGGGGAGGGAGGCAGCAGCAGCAAACCACATTGCCATGTATATACCTATGCAACAATCCTGCATGTTCTATACATGTACCCCAGAAGCAAGTGCAATTATGTGTATGTGTGTATATATATATATATAAACAATTGCTAGAGAGTCTTGAGAATTTCTACTACTTTATGGCATTTGACCTATTACATGTTCTTAACACCTCTTATGGCACAATATAAAGAGAAATTGTAGATTAGACTGTAAAATCATAGTGAGTTCATTAAAATCCAGAATCCAACAGATTCCACCACTGATGAGCTGTTGTACTTTGGGCAGGTTTTAAAATTTTCAGAATTTCCAGGCCTTCATTTGTATAATGTATAAGACAAAATGACAGGTAATTCACCAGGCTTTTAAGAGATTCTAGTAAAAAATAATAATCCACTTATAACAGAGGGCCAAGCATACAGCTAACAATCAATTTTATTAATAACTAGTATATAATTAGGAAATATTCACAATTTCTGTTTTGTCTTCTGTGGTCTAAAGACGTTATTACATCAGGCACAAGGCAACTGTGAGTATTCTTTTGCTTTACCAAAATGACTAACCTTTTCTGTTAACCTTAAAGAAGCATTTATGGAGGAAAATACGAATTATTTTATAACATCGACAACAAAAACAAATGCATATATTAGAAAAGGAAAGAAAGCTACTCATCTATACTAAACATTTAATATATAACAAGTTACAAAGTGAATTTTAAAAATTGTTATTTAACTGTAAAAGAAAAACATGTGAGGGAATTGGAAAGCGATAAACTTATCTGAAGTTTCTTTATAGTAGATTGTACACAGTTGAAACTCAAGTTTCACATTCTTGTGTGGGTTTTTTTTGTGTGTGTTGAGCTATGCTTCTTCGATTTGGCAAGAGAGCAGTGAAAAAAAGTTGGATTGGCCATGGATCTGACACTATATAATTGTAGATGTCTGGCAAATGCTGAGCCATAAAAATATAATTTTTAAATGATTTATTGCATGACAAAATGGTGTTACATCTTTTTTATTCTACACGCCTTTTCTAGTGGCACAATTTATGAATCATGCAGTGTCCTTTTATTATCACTATAGGGAATCTTAGGAGGGCAAGTAGACTCATACAGAGACGCTACAGAGTTGATAAAACAAGTGATATGCGCGATAATAGAGATTAAAAAAGAAAAACAAGAAACTCCACCAAGGTTTTGAAGACAGAATCAGTCAGATAAAATGGTTTATTTACATTTAAAAGAGATTTTTATATGTTTTAAAATATCCTAGGTTTCTTTTTAATGTGATCAGCTTGACAATCTTTTCAAAAAAGCATATCATATTTGTAGTTTTAGATTAATAAAATCAGATGTTTATAATTTATAAAACACTAAAAATACTTTTTTTGGAAGAGACCTTGAATCACATAGACATATACTGAACTGCCCAAATCAGAAAGCCAGACTACTGTGGTTTAAACAAATAGTATTTTGTGTCCATAAGTAATCTGAGATTAGGTTTTAGTGGAATTTTGGGGGGCACTCAAGCATTAAATTAGAGAGGTAAGCTACTTCTGTCTTCCCACTTTGTCACTCTAAGCATATTGGTTTGTCTCTGCTTGCCTCTCTCCCTGTGGTTCTATGGACATGTGACCCATATGAATATGCCACCTATCATGAAGGCAAAAAGAATGGCCAAATACAGAAAATCTGCCATGTACTTTGTTACTAGGGAAGCTTTTTTTTTTTTTTTTTTAAACCAACTCCTCCTCATCAGCATCATTCTGCTTATTATGCAGAGACTGAGATTGGGTTAAACAGCTACTATAATGTAAAAGTTCCCTGGGAAAATAATTATTTGGCTTCCCAGCTCCTTTTATGAAGGGAGTAAAAGAGAGAATGTTGGAAAGTCTTTTGTGTAGTCAATTAAAAGGATCTGCCCCGAATGTGAAAAAAAGAAACAAAAAACAAAAAAACAGTTTTGCTCTGATTAAGCTAGTGGTTGACAATCTGGGGCTGAATTTTAAGAGTTGGCATGCACTTAGAATTTTTTTCATGGTGTAAATATGTCTGTACACAAACATTGACGTTATGTTAAATTAGAAAATGCACAAAGTTTCTTTTTATAGTATAGCTCATCTCTTGTCTCTTTCTGTTGTATATATCTAACTCTTCATGGTGTATCCTTCTAAAAAACCTTTTACTCACGCACTTGCACACATACTTTCCTTGTTTATGTCTCTCAGTCCCTAGACCAGATATGGACACACTGAAAAAAAAAAAAGGACTAATTAGCAACCTATCCCTTCTTTACTGCCTGTTTCTGCACTTTGGGACCTAACTTCTTAGTCTCTGGCTCTAATAAGTCATTGAAAAAATTATTATTAATGCTCATCATTTTATAGAGTTGGGTTAGCTTCACGATGTAAAAGTTCATTGGCTCTCCATATCTTGAGGGCACTAGAATGAAAACATGCTGATTCGAGTTTGCAATCAATTCAGAAGGAATTTTTACTATTTAGACAGGATCATGAAGAAAATACAGCTCCATTTTCACTGTAGCTCTCTTTACTTTGCATGATACTCTACAATGATTGTATCAGCTCATTTCTCAGTGACTTTCAAAATAAGTATAGATATAGATAAAGATTGGGAGAAAATTTCTGAAAACATTTGTAAAACAATTATAAAGATTTATGTTATTATTAATGCCTGGAAACCCATTCTCAATTTGTCCAATGGTCATTATTTTATATATCCTTTCAAGAAAATGTATTAATTGACTCACTGCCATGATTGTAGATGTGATCTCTATTCAGGAAAGAGGATAGAATGTTTAAGAAAACAGACAGATTCATCTTGGCTGTCAAAACAAGAGATCATGGAATTAATGATGCTAACCTTTTTATTAACATGAATACTTTCACATGGAACCACTTTGTTCTAGAGGTCAATGTACTATTCTGAAATATCTTCATTCCTCAGCCTCATGTTTTGTCTCTTCTCTATATGTGCCCAGGGAATAAAAGAATGAGGGTAAATACTATCTGGAATTCCTTCTTTATTATGCAGCTCATCAAATTTGATTAAATGTAATGCAAGGTTAGACAATGTAGACCATGGGAAAGGAGACTTAGAGGTAATATGGGCTCCCTTGTAAAATAAACAATACAGCAACATTTACTAGGAGATTCCCTTTGTTATTCCATTAACAACCAGTAAGATTTCTTTCCCTCTTTATTTTATCCCCTATGGGCTTTAAAATTGAGAACACAAATAGAATTCCATATATAGTTTTAATTTTTTCTTCATTCTCTCTTTTTTCTCCCTTTTTCCTTTATGTCTTCCTTTTCTTTTTTGCTGCTTCTTTCCTTCCCTTACTTCCTTTCCTCCCTCCTTCCTTGCTCTCTGAAATTTTTAAAATTCTTCCTTCAGAAGGAATAATCATTTTAAGAGCCAGTCTAAAGGCATAGCATATATTGTAACACAACACAGCAACATGGACTCCCATCAATCTTTTAAAGCTCTTTTCCTTTTTCCAATCATTAGAATATTTAAAATATGATGTTTTACACTACATTGAATTTTTAAAATTTTCTTTTTAGTGGTTTCAGTATTAGGAAAATATAACTTTAAACTATTAAAAATTCACCTTAGCCTGAGACATTAATGGTAGAAACATTTACTATTTTGTTTAGCTGGCATCATCAACAAAATTGCTAAGTGGATGAGAGTTGCCCCTCATGTCCTCATAACATAATTCTATAATCTTTCTCCACTTTCTAGCATTGACCACACATAGCACATGTTATTTGACTATTATCCTTATTGAAAGACAAGTAAGAGAAGCTATGTTTTATTCTTATAGAAGTCAGTATATTTTGCTCAAAAGCCTAGTACTAATGTTGACATTTCAGGTATCAGGCAAGGAATAATTCATGAAAAGGACTTCTACTCTTCAGAAACTAAAAACAAAAGCAAAAACAAACAAAAAACATTTATAATTAACAACAAAATTTTAAAAAATGAGAATAAGAAAAATTTCTAGCTACAAGCATGAGAAACATCAGTATCTGAAGTATTGATAGAGAAAGAGAATCTCATAAGCAAATATCTAAAAGCAGATTAATAGGAAGTTAGGAAGTCAACAAGAGAAGAATGTGAAGCTCAGAAAGAAGAGAGCTACTGAAGGAAATACCTAATGGGAAAAATGAAGCAGAAAGTCCAGTCATTTAAAAGGCCACTGTAATGACTTTAGCAACACAGATTTAGTTTCCCTAGAGTTGGAATGAAAAAAATATGATCAAAAACATGAATAGAAAATGAGAAGGAAGGCATTTTCAAAGAACTTGGCTATCAAAAGAGATGAACTATATGAAAGAAGCTGAGTGGGGGTGAGGTGTGGAACACAGTATCTCTTTTAGTTATTCCCCAGATGGGATTTGAGCACAGTTTACAAGCTGAAGGAACCAGTAGAGAAATATATATATATATATATAGAGAGAGAGAGACAGAGAGAGAGAGAGAGAGAGAGAGAGAGGAATGACATCAGCAAGATGACAGAATAAGAAGTCTCAAGCTCCAATTCCACTGCAGAAAGTTCAACTAGCAACTATCCACAGATTAGAACATCTTTTAAAAAACCCCAGGACTTGGAAAAAAGACTGATATACTCATGTGGTCTGTAGAACTCGATGAAATCTGAATTAAAATGCTCAAAAGAACAATCTTACTCCAACTGCACCGTTCCCCATCCTGCAAGTTGGCAGAACATCAGCTAGAGACGATTTTTCTGTACCACAATTTCTAAGAGAATGAGAGGCAGAAATTCAGTGTCCCTAGCATTTCAAAATGCTTCCAAGGAAGCTCTCTCTAGTCTCAACTCAACCAGACAGGGAGACTCCTACCTCCTATGTATTTCAGAGAAGCAATGAAACTACCCTGGCTTGACCTGGAAAGTCAAGAGGTATCTCCATTATTCAGCCATTAAGCTTTCCCAGTGACTGTTAAGGAAGAGAGACTTCCATTCTCATGCATCTTGAAGAAGGATGTGGGCTAGACTGGCTTGACTCAGGAAGTCAAGCAGTAGTTCTACTTAGCCAAAAATCCTACTTTATAACCCTGCCTAGGCCATGATACTCCCACCTCCCCACAGATTTTGGAAAATTATAGAGGCTAACCCTACTCTACCAAAAAAGCTGAACAGCCACTCAACTCAGCCAAAAGCCCACACCATGGCTTCACTTGACAGGGAGGCAATCCTCAGTTGTGCATTTCTAAGGAGCATAGCCTCTATCCTACCTTTCCTGAGTAGTAATTTCACCTAACCTTAAAGCCCAGCCTACAGCCCTGCCCAATTGAAGATCCCAGAGAGCGGAATTGTCCAACCCTAGAATATATCTTGTGACTGACCTGGCTAGAAGCCCCCATAATTTGCAGCCAGCTGTTCCACCTGATAGTGGAGACCCACCGGCAGCCTCACCTGACATTAGTGCAAAGGCAGCAGCCTAGAAACTAGAGAATTCACAACAAATTCTGCTGGGCTGGGGTCATCTTCAGCTGGTCCTTCAAGAATTGCAAGCTAAACCAAATAGTGAAGGTCTGTCCTTGCTAGGGAATATGTATAAAGGCCAGAAGGAGAGGCTATCTTCTCAAATGTGCAGAAAACAATGCAAGAGAAGGATATAAAGATTACAAAGAATTAAGGAATCATCATTAATTTCAAAAGAAACTGATAAACCTCCAATAATGGAACCCAAAGAAATGGAGATCTATAAAATGACTGACCTAGAATTCAGAATAATACTTAAAAAGTGATGCGGCGAACTATAATGTACTTACAGAAAATTTAACGAAATTTGTAAAATAATACATAAAACATTTCATGAATATTAGCAAAAAAATAGGAACAATAAAAAGAAACAGAAACTCTAATAACACAATGAATTAACTGAAAAAAATCAATAAAATGTTCAATAGGAAACTCAAGCAAAAAGAATAGTGAGCTGGAAGACACACACATTTGAAACTGTCCAGTTAAAGGGGCAGAAAGATAAAATAATTTTTAAAAATGAAGAAAGTTTATGGGAATTACCGGACACAATCAAGGGACCAAAGATTCAAATAATAGGAGGTCTAGAAGGAGAAGACAAAGAAAAAAAGCCAGAAAGCAATTTAAATAAAATGACAGAAAAATTTTCTAATTTGAGAATGGATGTCAACACCCAAGTACAGTAAGCACAAGGATTCCCAATCACATTCAACCCAAAGAGAACTGTATATAGGCACATATTCAAACTATCAAAAATCAAAGACAAAGAAACCATTTTGAGAGCAACAAGAGAAAAGAAACACATTGCATAGAAACAAGCATCAATATGACTATGAGTAGATTACATGGGGAAAAAAAAACCACACACACAGCAGTCCAGGAGAGAGTTGTATAATATATTCACAGTGCTTAAAATAAAAAAAGGAAACGTTTTAATGAGAAATAATTTTTCAATCAAGGGTGAGTTTCAGAAATGGATGAGAAATAAAATCTTTCCCAGGCAACAACAACAACAAAAAACACCTATGTGAGTTAATCACTGCTAGACCTGCTTTACAAAAATTGATAAAGAGAGTTCTTTTCCCCCCAACATTTATTTTAGATTCAGGCAGGTACGTATGCAAGTTTGTTTCATGGATAAATTGTGTGTCATGCAGGTTTCATGTACAGATTATTTCATCATCCAGGTAATAAGCACAGTACCTAGTAGGTAGTTTTTCACTCTTCCTCGTCCTCCTACCCTCCACACTCAAGCCCCAGTATCTATTGTTCTCTTCTTTGTATCCATGTATACTCAAGGTTTCACTCCCAATTATAAGTGAAAGCATGCAGTATTTGGTTTCTGTTCCTGAATTAAAATGCTTAGGATAATTGCCTTCTGCTCCATCCATGTTGCTGCAAAGGATATGAGTGCCTTCTTTTTTATAGTTGCAAAATATTTCATGGTATATATGCATCACATTCTCTTTTTTCCAGTCTACTTTTGATGGGAATTTAAGTTTACATGGATGTCTTTGCTATTGTAAACAGTGCTGCAGTGAATATTTGCATACATGTGTCTTTATGGTAAAATTATTTATATTCCTCTGGGTATATACCCACTAATGGGATTGTTGGGTCAAATAATAATTCTGTTATTAGCTCTTTGGGGAATCACCATAGTGCTTTCCAGAATGGATGAACTAATTTACACTTCCACCAACAGTTTATAAGTTGTCCCTTTTCTACTCATCCTCACCAGTATCTGTTACTTTTTGGCCTTTTAATAATAGCCATTCTGACTGGTGTGAGATGGTAGCTCATTGTGTTTTGATTTGTATTTCTCTAGTGATCGGTGATATTGAGCTTTTTATTTCATATGCTTGTTGGCCACGTATGTTTCTTCTTTAGAAACTGTCTGTTCATGTCCTTTGCCCACATTTTAATTGGGTTGTTCTTTTTTTTTTTTTTGCTTGTTAATTGGTTTAACTTCTTATAAATTCTAAATATTAGACCTTTGTCAGATACATAGTTTGCAAATATTTTCTCACATTCTCCAGGTTGTCTGTTTACTATGTTGATAGTTTATTTTCCTGTGTGGAAGACCTTTAATCAGGTCTCTTTTATCAACTTTTTTGTTGCAATTACTTTTGGACACTTTTTCATAAAATTTTTGCCAGAGCATATGTCTAGAATGGTATTTCCTAGGTTCTCTAGGGTCATTATAGTTCTAAGTTTTACAATTATGTCTTCAATTCATCTTGATTTGATTTTTGTATATGGTGAAGAAAGGACTTTATTTTCAGTCTTCTGCATAAAGCTAGCCTATTATCTCAAGAATATTTATTGAATAGAGAATCCTTTCCTCATTTTTTGGTTATGATTTTATACCTCGAAAACTGCATAATCTCTGCCAAGAATCTCCTAGATTTGATAAACAACTTCACTAAAAACTCAAGGATACAAAACCAAAGTACAAAAACAGTAGCATTTCTATACAGTAACAATCAACAATATCAATGCTAAGAGCCAGATTAAGAATGCAATCCTATTCACAACAGCCACACACAAAAATAAAATATTTAGGAATATGGTTAATTAGAGAGGTGAAAGATCTCTACAATAAGAGGTAGAAAAGTCTGCTGAAGGAAATCAGAGATGACACAAACAAGTGGAATAACATTCCATGCTCATGAATAGGAAGAATCAATATTGTTAAAATAAGTACACATTCCAAAGCAATTTACATATTTAATGATATTGCTATCAAACTGCCAATGACATTCTTCACAGAATTAGAATAACCTATTCCAAAATTCATAGGAAACCAAAAAAGAGTCAGTTAAAGCAATCCTAAGCAAAATAACAAAGCTGGAAGCATCACACTACCTGCCTTCAACTTATACTCAAGGCTACCATAACCAAAACAGCATGGTATTGGTACAAATAAGAACATGTGAACCAACTGAACAGAATAGAAAGCCCAGAAACAAAGTCACACACCTATAACCACCTGGTCTTCAACAAAGCTGACACACTACCCAACCTCAAATATACTAAAGGGCCACAGTAACCGAAACAGTATGTTAGTGGTACAAAAACAGACATAGATACCAATAAAATAGGTTAGAGAACTCAGAAATAAAGCCATACACCTATAACTATCTGATCTTTGACAAAGTAGAGAGTTCTTCAAACTGAAAAAAAAGCTGCTAATTAGTAACATGAAACACACAAATGTACAAAACTCAATGGTATAAGTAAAATTGAGCCATTGAAGAATATCCTAGTACTATAATAATGTTGTGTAAGGCAAGCTTATTTATAGTACAAGGATTAAAATATAAAATTATTGATAATAAATATAGCTAAAATAAATTTTAAAGGAATACAAATTATGATATAATTAATTATGAAATAAAAACAAAGTGTGTGGGAGAAATAGTTACTTTTAATATAAATGGATTAAATTATCTAATAAAAAGATGTAGAATGATTAAATGAAAAAGAAAATAACTAGAAAAGGAAAAAAATTAAGCCAAAATATAGCTGAACATAGGAGATAATAAAGATCAAAGTATAAATAAAGAAAAACAATAAAAATAACACAAAACATTGAAAAAGAAAAACTTACTTTTTGAAAAAGATAAGTAAATAATTTAAGCCTTCTCTCTTTTTCTTAGTTTATCTAAAGGTTTGTAAATTTTGTTTAAGTCAGAAATGAATGAGGACATATTATAACTGAATTGGAAGACACAGAAGAAATAAATTTACAAATTTTTGACTTTACAATGATGTGAGAACAATAGACATTCAATAGAAATTATTACCTCATTGTAAATTGTAAGAAGCTCTTCAATTTATAATTGAGTTATGTCCTGATAAACTCATCATAAAACTGAAAAATTAAACATTGAAGACTGTCTGTACATTACTAGGAGAGTAAATTCCTATGTTCTCACCACAAATAATATTAAGACTGAGATAATGGATATGGTAACTAGCTTGATTTAATTATTTTATGTTATATTCATAAATCATAACACTTGTATTTCATATATTTATAAAATTCTAAAGCATCTATTATATATGTGTAAGTGAAAAAAAAATCAAAGAGCCAATGATCCAAGATCATCTGGCACTTAAGAGGAGATGGGAAGCAAAGTAATTATAGAATAGGCCTTATGCAGAATTAATGAGAGCACACATTAGAGTGATGGAATTTAGTTGAAAGTGTGGTAAGATAAAAATGTTGAAGAATTCCCCTCTTATGATTCTCAGTTGCATATGGAAAGTAAGGGAGTGTTCAGCAACAGAATGAAGAGAGGTAGGAGGGAAAACAGTTGTTCTAATAACAAACCTTAGTTCAAGTATATTGCAATGTGATGACTATATTTCTTATTGCTGAACTTTCTATGATTTTAAGATTGTATTGA
Organism: Cacajao melanocephalus; assembly: GCA_963573385.1. NCBI lineage: Eukaryota > Metazoa > Chordata > Mammalia > Primates > Pitheciidae > Cacajao > Cacajao melanocephalus. Next base: position 15,577 of record CAUYLG010043148.1, read on the forward strand.
TATTGCTATGCATACTGGATTCCTTGTGTTTGAAAAATATTATAAAATGTGAGAGTACTGCAAACCACCATCCATTCCAAAGAAAATCGATCAAAAAGGGAAACACACATATAAAATAATAGCTATAAAATAGGTTAGCTGAGAATGATTTAATATCAGGTACTAATTGTGCAATTAAGACAATAAATGCAAAATAATCCTAAAATAAGAGTTTATAGGGAACTGATATGAGTGTTAGCATATAATGAGGCAATGTTATGTCACGGTTGAGAATGACACTTCTGGAGTAATACTGCTCGGTTATTGCTTATTCTTCCTACTATTTATAGAATCTTGAGAAAGTTACTTAATCTTTCTGTAAACTTGCAAATTTTAGAATAATAGGATGCTTTCACAAAGTTGTTAAGAGGATTAATAAGTAAATCCATGCAAAGTACAGTGCAGAAAACAGCATCTGGTATCTAGTAAAAACTCCATAAACATCAGTGATTATTATTATAAAGTGATCTAATTTAGTTGAATTTTGAAGAATGGGCAGAGAGGTCTGTACATTGGAAAGACCGGCTACAAGTAACAGACCACTAAACACAAATCTTTTAAACAAAAAGGGACTGCTTTGGCAATGGGAAGTCCAGAGGTAGGGAAGACTTTGGGGTTGATTCAGTTTAGGAACTCCATCTCCTTTTTCTGTAGTTTATTTTGACTTCCGTTAAGTCTGTTTTGGTTCCTTGTTAAGCGAAACGGTTCCAACAATTCTGGAACTCCATCTCTGCACAAAAGTAACTGGAGAAAAAGAGGTCATCTCATCATGTGGCTTTCTCACATAAAGAAGAAAGCAAAATCCCCTGGACACTCTCTTAAATGTTTTAAACTAGGATTAAATCCAGAACATTTACTGTAATTGAAAAATATTATGCTCTACTTGGCTTTAACCTGGCTGCTGAAGTGTAGAGTCTGTCTTATGAGAGTTCACCCATGATGTTGGTATCTATATCGTTATACCGTAATTTTGCTACAATGAGATAGAGGTCAAATGGGTATTGGTGAGATTATCATACAATCCTTCAGTGGGGAGGTACTTCAGGCCTAAGTAAACTATGCAGTTAGGTTTGCTTATGACTTGTCTAAGGTCAAAGCTGTGGGCTTGATTGATGCCCTGGATTTTAGGGAAGGATAGAGGAAAGACATGTGGATAGTTCAGTCAGATACTTTTTCAGTCCTGGGAGAACGCTGAAAGTAGCCCAAGAAGACTAGCCTAAATGCAGTACAGAAAGGAAAACAATGTAAACACCGTCTTCGATATGATGAACTCGTTTATCTTCATATTCTCTTTGGTCCGTAACCAAAAGAACATCACATTTAACACAGCCTGCATTAACTTCAGTCATTCTAGAGCCAAGTGAATATGAGAAAACTACTCCAATAAATTCATCTCACTAGTTTGCTTTTAAAAAAAAAAAAAAGAAAGAAACTAAACATCAACCCCAAAGCCCTGAAGTTTTTCTTAAGAGTTTGAACATACGGGGAAAAAGATTCTGCAGTACATTCAGAGGAAACTGGAGTTTTTATGAATAAAATATAAAATGGATCACCATATGATTATTGAAATTATCTTTTAAGATAAAGAGTCATTTTATAGAGAACTTTAGGTGTTATATCCCCCTCTGACAGCTCAGTTTTGCATTGGACATAATTTACATGACTCACCTCATACCCTTCATGATTTTTAAGGAAAAAGTGAGCTAAACTCAGTCTCAACCCCTCAGTGGGACTGACAGTCACCATTTATACTGAAGATAGTATCACTGAAAATAGTAGAAGATGCCAATAACTTTTTTCTATTCAAAAATCATCATTACAAAACATGTTATTTGTATATATCAGGTTTTTTTAGCATGTAACCTTTCACAATGTCCTATCTCACAATATTGATGAAATATTTTTATAGCAAATATTTTTACACAAGATTAATTCAACATCTCAAATTTTATAAAATGTTCTGGCATTTGTACAGTGACTTTTTAGTTTATTTGTTGTGTCATGTATCATCTGTTTTTTCTGCTGACTACCCACCTGATAACTTGTGCCAATTAAAAACTATAAAATAAGTCACCAATCTTGCATCCTCTTATCTGATCCATATGCAAGGCAAAAGGAGTAAGTAGTCATAATGTCAGGGAAAACACACGAACCATTTATTCTTTAAGACAGTATGTCTTCCAGGGAATCTAGCACTTTTAAAATCAGCAGAAAAGAAATTTTAAGTGGAAACATAGCATCCTTCTTCTGCCTTTTATCATGCTTCAGGGTCCATGGCTTTTGTGACCTGTGAGTTTCATGCAATAGCAAACCAAGCAAAATCATTCTGAAGACAAAATATTAACTGACATCAAAATTATACTTAATATTAGCCAGAAAATAGAAGAAATCAGTTTGGGTTGGTTAAAAAAAATGAACTGTTAAGTCTCATTGGATCTGAATAAATATTGTTTTATGGGATGGCCAAATGACTTCTCAACCATTTCTACCAACATTGCAAAAAAGTGTGTTTCTTAGATTTCAATATTATATGTTCTTTTAAAATTCAGAATCAATTTTTAATCCATCTACACTTGGAAATCATTATATTTAGCAAGTCTGGCTGAATAACAAGAAAATTGTCATTCACAAAGCACTCTTTTTTAAAAAAGAAATATAAAATATATAAAAGAACGACAAACTATGTCTAAGTATTTTACTCTAATATTTAAATTACCTTCTATTTTTTGAAGTTGTTATGAGTGATTAATAGAGAAAATCAGGCATCTTTCATATATAAAATATATATTTTGATTCTTACATCACTTTTTTCCTTATTTTCTTAGTGATTTTTCCTTAGTAATTTTTAGAAGTGATAAATGTTCAGCTTATATATTTATAAATGAATTATTCATTGATATCAGTTTTTATGCCATTATAAGCAAAAAAATGCAATAACATGAAAATAAAATTCATAGATTACTAGGGAAATGTAGGTTAATAATTCTGTTCTGGAGTCTAGGAATCATTTTTCTATGTACAACATTAAATTCTTTTCTTGATGATTTATGATCAATAGTTGAGCATGGTTTATCTACTTAATGGTTTTACAGACACTGATCCAGAAGGACTGCCTCAATCGCTAGAACTAATCAACATGAAATTATATTAGATGAGCTCAACCACAATTTAAGGTGAGGATTTCCATAATGATTCTGCAGCTATGAAAGTGAGTGGAGTACTATGAAGTTATCTGAAAAGATTCACGGTTCAGATGTTTGACTCGCATAAAAGGGTTTGATAAATTTTTAGTTCTCTGTGATCAATTATGTAACAGTAATTACCATAGAAACATGAAGAAAATTTCAGTAAATTGATGAGATGCCTAAAACACAATCTATATGCCATTTATGTTGATATAATTTTTATGGCAAAGTTAAGAAGAATCCTTTGAGATAATAAAGAAGTAATAAGAAGGACTTTAAATTTTTTAATTGAATTATCAAGACATTTATAGATTCACACAGAAAGATGCACACAGGTGACATAGCCATGATGTTGGCATTGATACAATCCACTGATCCTATTCAGATTTCCCCAGCTTTACTTGTATTCATTTACATATGTATATATGTATTCCCTTCTACACAATTTTATCATATTTGGAGGTTTATTAATTCACTACCAAGTCAAGTTATGAACAATTCCAACACCAGGATTCCTCCTATAGCATCACTAATGAATCCTTTACTTCTAAAATGTCATTTAAAAAATTTCATAGAAATGGAATCTTGCAGTATATACCTTTTGGAGAGTCACTTTTTTCACTCAGTATAACTCTCTAAAATTTAATTTGTCACCTGTATCAAACTATCAGTACATTCTCTTTATATTTCTTAGTAGTCTTACATGGAATGTTTGTACCTGCTGAAGGACATCAAGGCTGTTTCCAGCTTTTGCTTATTACAAATTAAGCTGCTATGGGCATCTTTGTACATGTATTTATTTAAACATGGTTTTTTTTTTTTCATCTGGGATAAATATCAAAGAGTACAGTTACTTAGTCTCATGGTAATTGTGTGTTTACTTTTATAAGAAATTGCCAAATTTCCAGAGCGGCTGTAGCATTTTACATTCCCATCAAGAAAATGTGAATGAATCAGTTTTTCCTCATCCTTGCCAGCATTTTGTGGTATCACTATTTTTTTTTAAAATTTAAGCCATTTTAAAGGTATGTAATGATGTCTTTGTGTTTTTTTTTAAATGTACATATCCCTGGTGGTTAATGATGTTCAATGTATTTCTATGAGTGTGCTTTTCATCTGTTTATCATCTTGATGAAAGGTCTATTCAGTATTCTGTCAATTTTCTGAATAGGATTTTTTATGTTGAATTCTGAGATTTCTTAGGTACTACTTTTTTTCCTAACATTTTCTCCCAGTGTGTAGCTTGTCTTTTTTTCTTCTTCACGTGGGCTCTCATGGAGCAAAATATTTTTATTTTGTTGAAGTTAATTTATTAATATTGATGTCAATTCATTAATATTTTTATTCATGGATGATTCCTTTGGTGTCCAGTCTAAGTACTCTTGTTAGTGCATTTTAAATTAGCATTTCTTTTAAAAAGCTATTACTTAGACCATTGCTTTCTATACCTTTGCCTGTATAACAAACATTTCTTGAAAGACTGACTTCTGGGATACACCTCTAGAAATTCTGATTTGGTGGGTCTGGGATTCTGGCTGAAGATAAGCATTGTAATAAGCCCACAGGTGACATAATGCTGCTAGCCCACAAGAAATAATTTGAGTATCCATTTCTTAGATTTCTGGTCATTCAGGTTTCATCAGAGACCAAGAATGGAAAAACTGATAACAAGTGTGATAATACAAAACAAGAAAAACATTCTTACAGTTCTTAAGACATTTTATTTAAGAAAAAAATTTTATCCAAACAAGACATTTGTTTGGAAATCACTTTATTTGGTAAAGATTACTTAGATAAAAACTGATTATATTTATATTTTTGTATATTATTATCTTATCCCCTGATAGAATTGCCTTTGATTCCATAGAGGACTCACCTAAATTGCTATATGATTCACAACCACTGTTCTTCTGTAACTTAAAGCTTGCAAAAAAACATTATCTCGATTTGCCTTCTTGCAATATGGAGCAAGGAGAATATCACCTAACATTTTGTAGTGCTTATTATATGTTCTCTGCTAGATGCTTTATAGACTTTATGTCAATGAATCCCCACAATTCTAAGTATTGGTTAGTGTGGAGAATACAAAGAGTTAGAATGGGCTAACAAGTGTCTTCAAGGCCACACATCTAATAAGGAATAAAACATGATTTATGCATATGTGTTACTCTATTCTCCATGCTCTCTTTAATAGATTATATTACACCACAGTTTTTTTTAATTAAAGAAATCACATGAAAGAAGTTTAATGTTAACATTTAAAAAAATTTATAAAACAACTTTAGAATAAAAAGTATAATGACCTCATTGTATACCTTTCTACAATAGTGAGAAAATATTCTTTTAAAAAAGTATTGATAAAGGTGAAAGAATATAGTAGATATAATTAATTTACATGCTACAGCCTTCTACCTTCTTAATGTCAATGTTGGACAATTCACACATTGGACCTTTCCCTCATTTGTGTTGCCATAGACACTAAGCATTGGATTTTTTCTGGTGCCTAGCTTTTGCTCTGATTTTGTTGTGCTGTGTGAACACAAGAATTTTTGGACTTTGGAATCTCAACAGAAATCTGGAATATCAGATATAAATCTCAGAAGAAAAAAATTTAGAAATATTTTAGATTTGTTATTTCAAAAGTGTCTGAAAAGGCTTTATTACCATCTCCTCTTTGAGAAATACCAACAGGTGTCCTTAAAAAGATTCTTACTATTGTAGGAAGGACAATGTTCTCAAACATTTTAATCAAAATTAAATTTTTAGAATAAACATAAATTGCAAATTACCCTTTCAGAATTCAAACTTATTACCATCATATTGGCAACACAGGAGTTAGTTTTTATGACAAAGCTCTTTTCTATAGGACATTAAATTCCACATGTTCTTTGATTCTTTGCATTATCTATAATCAAAAAGTCCCTGTCCATGTTTGTTTAGCTTGTTGAATTAAAAATGAAAGAAATTTACAATTTTAAAGATGAATAATAGTGGGTTAATTCTATACTAAATTATATAAAAGAGAAACAAAATTAATATTAAAGTTTTCTACAAAAAACATTTTTAATTTCAATAGAAATACAACTTAATTTTCAATTAGTTGTGTTTTTAGGATGAGAATAATTTCTAGGAAAATAATGCTATCTATAATATAACTTTCTCAATTAAATTTACCAAGCAATTAACTGAAGCAAAATGTGTTTTAAATGGTCATGATTTACTACAGATTAAAAAAAAACTATTTTATTTTGATATACAGAACTAAAGAATAAATAGTATTTTTGTATTACTGATTTGTGATGAACTGAAAGATGCCTGTAAACCTCATGAATTTTTAACCTGGAAACCTCTAGAAAATACTCCACAGTATTCAGAACTCATTTTTAAGAAAGAATGTGGATTAAGGTTTTTATATTTTTTTATGTGCCCCCTCCTCTTCCTCCAAGCACTGCATTCAGTAGGTACTTAATGAAATATTCAACACTGCAGAGAAAAAGTTGGGCTAATATAGCCTGGTAACTGAAGATCTTTTCCAGATAAAGTTAAGGGGTCAATGAAGATCATGATATGTTGAAAATATTTCAAGATGAAGGAATTTTTCTCAAGAAAAAAAATCAGTTTATAATTGCTTCCAAAATGATAATCTCTTTCACAAAGATTTAAAAAAAAAATCTTCCTTTGACACTCCCATTCCAAATTCAATGGAAGTAGTATTTAAATGTTCTTATGAAATGTCCCTTGGTTTTCATCAAAATAAGTTTTTTTCTCATTAAAGTGTACTGTGGCATTCCAAAGAACTAACGGAGAGAAGGAGAAGGTGCCATTTTTATTCTCTACTAAATTCCTTTTCCAGTTTCTTAATTTGAAGCATTGGATCTGAATACATTTGGCAACAACTCATAAAACATGAAATTTGTTGGCTGAGAAGTAATGCTATCTATTCCAGCCTAACTACAAACAGAAGAACATTTCTTTGTGTGGCTGCTATGGAGAAGATATTTTGAGCAGCTGTAACAAAGATTGCAATAAAAATTGGAGGTCAAATTGTCTTTATTCCAGATTAGAGAGCTCAGCATTTTTAATGTTCAGCACTGAGAAACAACATACCATAATAAGCTTTAGGTTTCCTGTTTGCAATTTCCCACAGTGCCAATTACCATCAGTGCAGTGGTGCACTCAGTGGATTATTTTGGGGCTATTTTAAAGCCAGCCATTAAGAAACTTTTGCTGAATTTCGACTTCTTTACCTAAACCATACTACTACTACTACTAATGACACATATTGCTTAATATTAAGAACAGCAGCACATATTTTTAAGCACCTGTTGTATGTCAGATACTGTGTTAAGCATATATATTATATAACTTAAACCCATCAGTTAGTTTAGATTGATATCCATATTTGAAAGATATAGGACCTGCAGTTAAAAACAAAGTAAATTGATTTGTCATTAACAAAAATAGTCACACTGATAATATGCGATGTAGTTTAGAGTGCAGTCTATGTGTTTTTGTTATTTGTTTTCTCTTTATAAGACACTTCCTTCTTACCTGTTTTGATGACCCCCTTCTCTGAACTTCTTTGGTATATACAGGCAGACAGCTTATGTAGATGATTAATCATAAACTGTTCTTTTTTTCCCCTCATTCTTTGAGTAAAGAATAAAGCACCCCCACACATACAATTACTGGAGTATGGACTAATAATAACAGAAAGGCAAGGAAAAGCATAAAACTATGTTTTAAAGATCAATAGTAAATATGATATATCATATTTTTCATTATATTAAGCAGTAGTAAAAATATGTTATTTCTTTTGCTGTCCAGCACATCACCTTCTTCCTAAGCAACTTGATCTCCTTAGGGGAAGTTGATTTTACTTGGTTGGCACTCTTTCTTGGTGGAGAGTGGTAAGAACAACTGGAACTTATTCCTCCATGCCTTCAGAGGAGTCACAATACCTGGGATTTTTGTATTGTGAATGCAATAAGACTGTATTCTTCAGAGCTTATTCTTTGCAGCACCCAGGAAGCTGGAGTCTAGACAGACAGTTCTGCTGCTCTTTCGTTTTTCAGAGCTTGATTGGTTCTGATTGATCTCTGAGTTGGCTTCTCCAGCCTCCCAGGGACTCTCTGAAACACTGATAACTTTTCAATAAATGCCCCTAAGCTTATACCAGCAACAGTGAAGCCAGAAACCTCAGGTGTGGCCCTGATGGGTATGTGCAGCAGGCTTTTCTTCTGCTTGATCAGATCTTGAGCCATATTAATAAAGAGCTTGAACTTTGGGAGGCTAAGATGGGGGGGACCACTTGAGGTCAGGAGTTCAAGACCAGCCTGGCCAACATGGCGAAACCACATTCTACTAAAAATTACAAAAATTAGCTAGGTATAGTGTCACATGTCTGTAGTCCCAGCTACTTGGGAGGCTGAGGCAGGAGGATCATTGAACCCAGGAGGCAGAGTTTGAAGTGAGCCAAGATCATGCCACTGTATTCCAGCCTGGGCAACAGAGTGAGATACTGTTTCAAAAAAGAAAAAAACACATAATAATAATGATTATAATAAAGAGGTTGATTCTCATTAGCAGTTACAAGTGTGCTGTTAACTCTGGGGGCAGGGGCAGAGGAATCACAGTATACGGGTTCCTTTTCTTATGAGCTTGAATATTAAAAGGTATGTACTATTTGACAAAAGACATATAGTTGAAGGTCAAAGAGATGTTTGAAAGCAGTAAAGAGAGAGCATGTGGTTAGCAAATAGCAATCTATGCTCAAGTCAAAGAATTGTCACTTATTCCAGGATACAAAATTGGCAAGTCTTGCTATTGCTAGAGTCCATTTCATAATCCATGTAGTGATGGGGGGGAGTTAGTTTTTTTTTAAATCTCAGGCCTTAATAAATTTATCATTCATTATTAAATGTATATTGAAGAAATCAGACTGTGCTTTTACCAGTTGAAAAACATAAATGTAAATTTATAAAGTATATTAGCTATGTTTAAAAAATTATTTATGTTTGACCCTTGAACAACACAGGGGTTAGAAGCATTTACTACCTGAGAAGTAAAAAATGTACATATAACTTGTCTCACCAAAAACTTAACAACTAATAGACTACTGTTGACCAGAAATAACATAAGCAGTCAATAAACACATATTTTGTATATGTATTATATACAGTATTCTTAAACTAAAAAAAAGTTATTAAGAAAATAATAAGGATGAGAAAGTATATTTACCATTTATCAAGTGAATGTGGATCATCATTAAGCTTTTGATAAATTTTGACTTCCTATAACAAATTTGTATGGATTTTAAGGTAGTACGTGATTAAAAAAACACTAATATCTACATATATTTTATGCATCCATGACATAATTTAATATTTTAGTCTTGGTACTATGGATACTTAATGAGACAATTTGTAGGGAATTTTGAAGTTAATCATCAGCCTTTAAATTCAAGTCAAAATATACTGTATATACTGAAATTGTCATAATTTCAACCAGGTTTGTTAAATTCTGGATGCCTGATGCAAGCTCTTAGTGCTCAGTGCAACTGGACACACTTCCATGGGATCATCTCTCTCCACTGAAGACCCCTTTTCAATGATTTATATCTGAAGCTAAATGATGTCTCTTTATTACAAGAGAATACTACTCTTTGCAATCTATTAAGTAAATATCCTACTAAACAAATATCCTACTAAACAAATAAGTGAATATCCTGCTAAATAAATATATTTCTGTGGAAGGTCTATTATTATCTATGGAAAAATGTGAGAAATCAATTTGATTGTCATATTTAATACATTAAATATTAAGGCTTATTTTTTGCTGGTTGTTATGGAGAATCAAAGGTGCTAAACTGTATTCTTGTACTCAGTGAACCTATCTTCCATTTGGAGAGGCACCCAGGATCACAAACACCCTAGTAAGCCCCTCCGCCAAAAAAAAGGAAATCCTTAATGCTAATTCACAGGAAAAGAAAAGGCTTCCTGGATGAAGGACTATTAGAGGCAAGTTTTGAGTGGGTAGAAATATCACAGGAAGAGACAAAGTGTAAGGGGAAAACACGTTAAAACACAAATACATAGCATGCTTATCTGGGATGCAACATAGTTCTAAAATGATGAACAGTAGAATTAGAGGAGCAAGTTTTAATAAGATAAGGTTTTTGAACACAAAATAAGTATATCTTACATGTAGTTTAGTTTAAAGAAAAAAAGGTGGAGTTGCTGAAGATTCATAAGACAGAATTTTTTAATCTAATAGGTGAAATGGTGTTAAGAGTATTTGCTAACCCTCAAAATTGTATGTAAAATTTTTTCTTTGAATTTTTCAACTTGAACTCTTCTGTGAGTTGGATGTTTGTGCTCTTCCACATCATTCAACGCATAGAAGAGTTTTTAAGATGTGGGACCTTTAAGATCTGAAGACAGTGTTTCATCTCTTTTGACTTTATGTTATATGAGGACACAAGGAAGCTGCCATCTATGAGGAGCCAGCCCTTACCAGACACTGAATCTGCTGGTGCCTTGATGTTGGATTTCCAGTTTCCAGAACTGTGAGAAGTAAAATATCTGTTGTTTATAAATTACCCAGTCTGGTATTTTGTTCTAGCAGCCTTTGACCTCTCAAAATTATAAATAATTGCTCTAAGTCATCCAGAATCCATAAATGGGAAAAATCAATTTTAGTATATTAAATGTTTGGTAACTTAGTTGTTAAAATAATACATTTGAGAGTAAATCCTGACTCTCTGCTCTAAATCACTAAATTATCTCCTAATGGTTATATCTCTTGTCCATTTTCAGTGTACTTTTTAAGGAGATATATCAGCTCCTAGCTTGCTCCTTCTTAAAATTCTTCAATATCATTCTTTGATTTACAATGCAATTCAAGATCTGCAACAGGACAACCTATTAATCCTACCTCGCACCACTTTTTCTCTCTCTACTCCAACTCCAGTAGTAATCTGAGTTAGCTTTCATTTCCTCAAACATTCATTATAATGTAGGGCATTTGCCTTTTCTGCTTCTACCGCAAGCCTGTTCTAGTTTAAACGTTACTTCCTCAGAGGCTCTACTTTAAACCCAAGTCTAAATTACCACTTGTTATGAATCAGGACACACTGCTATTTATCTTTATACTATACATCATAAAATTTACTATTGTTATGTTTGTCTCTTTTTAAAAGAAGGCCACGTAAGACAGGATATCACCACACATATTTCATTCATCATTTGATATCCAACATCTACCATATGCCAGCTACCCACTAGATGCTCAGTAAATGTGTGTGCACTAGAAATAATCAATAAACTTGCCTTCCCCAAATTTCTCTAATTTCTATATAGGCAATGTACATTAAGAGACAATATCATCCATTTGTAATACCTTTGAAAAAGTCAAAGATTCCCTCAAAGACATCCATATTCTAATCTGTGAAATCTGTAAATATGCTATGTTAGATGGTTAAAGGGACCTTACAGCTATCACTAAGAGTAGGGACCTTGTGATGGGGAGATTATCCTGCATTACTCAGATGTGTCCAATATAGTTACAAAGGTCCTTAGAAACAGAGGCAGAAGAGGACAGTCAGAAGAAATGCAAAGAATGATTAGAGAAAGACTGGCATCATTGCTGGTTTTAAGGATTAAGGAAAAAATCATGAGCCAAGGAATGTGGACGACTCCTAAAAGCTGGAAAAGATAAGGAAATTGGTTTTCCCCTAAAACTTCCTGATAGAAATGCAGTCCTGTCAATATCTTAATTTTAGCCCACTGATATCTATATTAGACTTCTACCCTTCAGAACTATATGATAATAAATGTGTTTTTGGAGCCTCTATGTTTGTGGTAATTTGTTACTGCAGGAATAGAAAACAGAAACAGCACTTTAAATTAAATGCTTTCTGAGTAGTCCTTTATTACCATATATAGGAATTCCTGAACATTTTCTCATTCTCTAAGTGTAAAAATACTCAGCAATAGAGCTCTAGAATCATTCAAGTCTCTAAGTCTTGCTTTATATATATATTTCAGTTCATGGCACTGGTCACACGTTGGCCCTAATTGTTTACACTCAGGTCATTTCAAGGCAAATAAAACAAGTTACTAGCTCATTAGCGGATTGAAAATTAGATACCTATTTATTTGCACCTAGTTTCCAGGTTAAATTATAACTATTTAAAAGAGAGACAGCCAACAGCTGAAATTCTGAGCACCTTTTGCTATTCAGAGAAACTATGCCTAATCACTAAGCTACTCTTGTCAAGAATAATCACCAAAATAATCAGCCACAGAGTATCACCTGCATTTTAGAAAAGGTGAACTATTTGGGTCAACAGCAGAGGGGAGCTTGGGAATGTATTTGCTTTCTTTTTTCTCCTCATTTTGATTTTTTTGTTTGCAAATTCATTGCAATTTTTTTCTGCTTTAACTTGCTGCACTTTACAGAATAAATTTCAAAGAAAAAATAATGGTGGAAGTATTTCCATACCTTCCTCCTTAGAGGAGTCTTCTGAGAACTCTATGAAGTGCTTCCTCTGTGAGAACAGCACACAATATAGATCTTGATGTATTCAACAGAAAGAGATTTTAGTGAAGTCTCACTCTCAACTCCTGTTCCTAAGTGCTAAATTCTTTATGGCACCTTTTCTCTTAAGCCTCTGCTGGCCATTCAACACAGTTAAACTTCTGTAAAATGAAATTTTATGGCCTGAATTCAAAGAGGCCTTAGAGAATATCTAGTCAACCCCAAAAGGACTTCTAAGGACTGTTCCATTTAATTACACTTGATGAGAGAGAAGAGTCTAAACCCAGAGCCCTGCTCTGATATTTCTAGAAAGGCTTATACTTTCCTCAAAAATTTATAAAAACTTTGACATCCTTGACAGTATATATTTGTGTCTGCTTTCTTTTAACTGTAGTGTCTCCTCTGTCTCCTTCAAAATTTTAGGCTTAATAGTTTCTAAGATGACACACCACATTTATCTTACATTTCTTGATGTATTACTGAATTATTCAATTTGAAAAACATTTCCTTATATTAATATGTGTCATGAACTGATAAAAAGTAATATGTATGACTGAGTAGGTTGTGTACATCTGACCCATAATATAATTACAGAATAATTGAAACATGTAATCATGTTAAAACGTCTACCATTCCAAATCTAACAAAAACAAACAATGGGGAAAGAATTCCGTATTTAACACAAAGTAATAATTTTAAAAGGCTTGAGAAACACCCGTTGTAAAAGAAAAATACAGTAAGTTAAAGTAAGTGACGCAACTTGGCTATTTCTTCATTGCACATA